>JBBPCW010000037.1:12488984-12506902 GCA_037974425.1 Phenacogrammus interruptus
TAAAGGAGCGGTTCAGGATACATTTCACTGTGTGTTGTACTTGTATGACTGCATGTGACAAATAAAGAATCTTGAATGATATATGGATATAGGATATATGATAGCACCTGAGATGTTACAAGGTCATACATTCTAGTGTAAACTGTAGACATGTATACAACTTCTTAAGTTGGTTGTGAATGATACCTTTAAAAAGTGGCCTAAATTCATGGCAAAAAAAAACAACTAATGATCAAAAGTAGACTTGGCTTAATCCATCCAGATATGCTATGATTGGCTCCAATCTCGACGTAAAAGACCCCATGAGGACATTCTAACCTGATATTACTGGCTAATGAAGTTACTGCAGAAAATTCAGAGCACATCATTGATTTTTGGCCTTGCTTATATTTCTTTGAGATAAAACATGCATCCCTCCTTATCCCAAACATCTCTCTACAGTCCATTAGAGAGGACTGAGGAGTAAAGAGCTCTCCAAGCAACCTCAAAGCCTTCTAGAGGAGCCAAAGCTTTCAAGGCAAAATCCTAGGATTAAAGACATATTCCTCTGAGGGTTTCTGCTTGGCTCCCAAAAGACCACAGTGCTCCAGCCAGTCACTGGCCCCTTTCACCTATAAAGTGCAGTGTGCAATGTTAGCAAGAACAATGTGATTTGAGAACACAGCTGTTTGTTTCTGGTTCATTTATCAAAGTCATTACAGACTGATCTTCAGGTCTACACATGTAAAGAAGGACCTCCCCATGTTCTGACTCAGTGCTAAAAACATTGTTAAACTAGAAAGACTCTGATATGGGTTAAGTGTTTGAAATTTCAGAACACACACAGACATACACACAGATAAAGCAACGATACAATGACTGCTTTTGCCACAATAATCCCATCACAGGCAAAAACTGCAAATCAAGAAACAATATCTTGGATTTAATTCAGTTTACCTAAATATATTAGAATGTTTGGTGTATACTAACAACCAATTTTGACTCAAGATAACCCACGACTGTCAGTGTTAAAATTTCTTGACCATTGCTATGAAACACATCTAAAACTTCACCAAATCACCAACAACGTCAACGTTTAAATTTTTATAAGCTGGCAAGCAGCACGCATGAGCATAAACCTCTGGTTAAGAGCCTTTAAATATTAGCATGTTCATTTGTGCATCCAATAACCGAAGGCTACTGTTATTATAATCCAATCAAATGTTTTACTAAATCAATAATGCTATTTATTACAGATCAATACTGTAGGTAAAACAGTGGAGCGCATCAACGTGCAGTGCAATATCAAGGGTCTCATCAAAAAAGTGATGATGCCACTCGAGAGCTTGGCACTTCCCCAATGTCCTTGCACGGACCCAAAACATACCTTTGTTTTGGGCCCGTAATTCGGCTTAACGGTGGGATGAACAAGAAAAGGGAGTCCCTAATCCTATTAGTGCAGCACCTGAGCTGGAATGGCTAATCCTGTTTAAACTCACTACACAGGCTCTGTAATCTCCCCATATCCTGATGTTCAGCTGGCTCCACCAGTGCCCAGAGGTGAGACTGCAGTTTATCATCACGCAGGGAGCTGGAGCAGTGGCACCATTCACACCTCTACCTGCATCACCTTGTGCCAGATCTCCTGGTGCAATATCACAGGTAGTCCTCCAGCCCGAGAGGTGTGTGTAAACAGTCCCGACAGAAATTACGCTTCTGCTGGAGGTTTCATCTTTTCTTGTAAGAGTCATTCAGCACAAATGTTTGGTGACTAAGCACAAAAACAGCAGGCCTAACTACACTGTGGTGTAATGCTGGATATTTATGACACTGTACTATAATGTAAAGGTGCGTAGTCTAGTTTTCTCATGTGGACATTGGAAGGAATCATTTTCACTAGTCAGTTTCGCACACCAGTGTTGAAGACTGCTGTGCTGATGCAGGCATGCAGGATGCTGTGCTAACATCACATTTTCCTGTAGTAAACAATTTATTCAGAAAACTGCACAAAAGAAATTGACCTGTGAATGTAGTGGCTTAATTGTATTCATAAGTATAAAATGGCTAAATTACCAAATCTAAAAAGAAATGTATAACTTCCATAAAGGCAAAAAAACAAGACAAAGGGGGAATAGTGATTTTCTGTAAGATTAGTTGATTTTGACAAAAGTAATTTGAGATTTTCTCTTGGTGTAGCTTCCATCTTCGGAAATCTCAGAATTTAATTTCTTGAAGATTAAGATAACACTTCCAGTCAAAGTCCCAGGCCTGAATAACAGAACTGAGACAGGTCCACAGCTCTCCTAACAGCAGTTTATTTGTTTTATATTACACATATCTGTAATATTATACCAAAGTCATATTAGGCACAAATTATTATTTTTATGGCCTCAACTGCAATAGAGATTCTGGCTTGAGTCCTTGCAGCTTCATGTACTGCATCCGTAACAGAGTAGAGATTGTGGAAGCCTTTTATTCCTCCAAGATTTGCAGAAAAGGCATCTGCATGGCAACCAAAAACTGAGACGAAAAACACAATACCAGAAAATGCTATCCTCCAGAAAGTCTCTTTTGTATCCTCTAAAGCTTTTTCTTGCTCTCACTCCCTGTACAATGGTGGCGGAGGAACTCTAAAACTAACTTGTTTCATGCTGTAGCTTGATGGCCTTTGTGCTTGCAGTATTAGAGAACATTCCTGTTCAGAATCAAAGCGAACACAGCATTTTGTCTCTGAGTGCAAGTTCTGAAAACTGTCCTAACTCTCTGATATCACAGCCTGGCTGTAGTGCTGTCACACTTTCTTTCAGGCTACTTTCCTGTCCCAAAAGCCTTTTAACAGGAAACAACATTCAAGCTGTTGAAAATCTTTTGTGTCTTTTGTTGCAATTATGCTTTGCAGAGCCAAAAATTCAGGGTTCAGCACTGAGAGAGATTCAGTCTTATCGTCTCATCATTATAATATTAAAGTTTGACTTTTTAATGGCTTTTTTTTTTGTGCGAGTGTTCTACTAGTGTGAGCCAAAGACTCACCATATGTGGATAATACAGTACATTTCAAGTGAGAGACATTTGGCCCACATAGGAAGTTCTTAAATCTGACTTATATTCTCATAAATTTTATAGAGTAGTGTTCCCCAGCCACCTGGCCAAAAACAGGGACTCACAAGCCAAACATGGCTGGGCACAGACCATTCACACTCACATAAAATCAGTTTTCGCATGTTTTTCTCCAACAAAGTGCAGGCTTATGCTTTTACATTTGTAGTATTTTAATGTTTATAGGAAACAATGCAGCAGAGACTACTGAATAAAGGTGACAATGGGATTAAAAAAGGCATACTAAGTATGCTGGAGTCTTGTTTATGATGCCAATATATACACAAACAGTTTTTATACCAAGTGGATCATTTAAAAAAATCACTTTGAAAAGTCACTCTGTTTAAATAAAAAGAACTTATTGACTGACTGTTTATCCTATTGCCACCAATCAACCCAAACTGCAGCACAAATTATTCTTAAAATATAAACATTCCATGTAATAAATAAATATTGGACGTTCAATCTATAATTAATCAGCCAGAAATATCAACACTTTCATTCCCAGACACACACTTCAAGCTGAAAACTAGGCCAGTGCTATGCAGCTACTAAGGATCAGTGCTAAACTAAGTTGAATGTTGAGAAGTCATATAGTCATGTTTCATATTCCACACATTTGTTGTTTATTTTTTATAAAAATAAACAACACTTAAAATTGTGATCACTTAAAATTTAACAAGCTTCAGAAAAATTTTAAGAATATGAATATGCCCTATTCCAAGGTGCTTTTCTGTCGTGTACCTCATTGAAAACCCAGTCAAAGCTAAAACAATAGGGATGCACCGATTGCAGTTTTCTTGGCTGATTCTGATTACCAATTTTTTGTAAGTGTGATCGGCCGATACTGATTTTTCTGATACCGTTTTTCTCCCCATATAACAGAAAATTACAGCTGCTGCATGCAGTCGACGACGACGAGACAAAAGAATGGGTTTCAGCTTTTTGAATGTAACATGGTAGTTATTTTCCCCATTTACTGGTTACTTTTATAATAACGACATATGATAGTGGCAACTCTACAGCAAATACAAACAAAAATCTAATTTTCTTTAATATAAAGCTTTTTTTTCCTAACAAAATTTCTTTACAAATTTAAATAAATAAAATGTAATACATAAACAAATAAATATACCCCCCTAAAAAAGATCGGTTTGAAATCGGCGATACGTGCGAGTGATCGGCCGGTCACCGATCAGGCCAAAAATCGTCCGGTTCCGATCACTGGCCGATCGATCGGTGCATCCCTATAAAACACTCTTTATAACTTCATCATGAATGGGTGGGACTAAACTGCTGTAAACCATACAGGCAAACATAAGGTCTTGTCCACACGGATGTCTAAATTAGGGTGTTTTTCGGCGTTTGTGGCACCGGGTGAAGCGCGACCGTTTTTGTAGCAAATCGAATCGTCCATGCGGGCGTTCAGTACCGATGCTCAGTCAGCTGCGCATTCTGGCGACCTCAAAAACATTTTCTTGCCGCCAATTTTTGCTGAAAACCTGACGAATGAAAGTTTTAACAAAGATTAAAACTTTGTTTTCATTGTATAACTACACATCAAGATAGTCAACATGTAAACAATCTGGAGAGAATAATTACTGCCCCTACAGGTGAATACACGAAACTACACATCGGGCTGCAGGCTGAGTTAAACAGTGTCCGGCGAATGCCAGTGTAACGTCTCGCTGAAGTCAATTAAGTGCAGATACAAAAATGCCTATGGCCTTCATTTATCTAAGATTCAAACATCCGTGTGGACAGGGCCTAAGTGTGTTGGTTTTTGTGACATCACAAAAACAGCTAATTCAAAACGTATCCAAGTCTTCATATAAAGACTTATTGAACTGGGATGCAAATAGTTTAGAAACTTTGAGTGCTTATGTATACAATACACTTCTTAATTTTAAAAGAAAGCTGGGACAATTTGGATGTTCAATATATGGGCCCTTTAAAGCACCAGAGGAAAGCCAAACTAATTTAGAAGCGTATAGACCTGCAGCGCTGTGGCAGTGCTGCACTGTGAATTAAAAAACTGTCCCAGCGAGTCTATGGCTGAATTTACAGTAGGTATTTAGAGGAAGGGTTGGCCACTTCTGTTCAGACTGTTCCTAACCCCAGAGCCCCCATCTGCCATCAAACCCCCAGATAAAAGCCCTTCCTCTGTCTTTGAGAGAATGACAGGTTTGACATGTCTGCAATTCAGGAGAGAAAACTCCCAGATGACTTGGGCTGCAATGTTACACTTTTCACAGGCTTTCCTTCCACCCCCCTTCTTTTCAATTCTTCCCCTTCCCAAATCTCAAGTTATTTGAAGGTCAAAGCTCGCTGCGCTCTGTGGTATGGCAACTGCCCGCCCTCTCACTTGAAGACAGAGCCATGCGCTCAATGGCTCGAGTCGGTCAACACTGACAAAAACGGAGGGCATTAGAAACACAGAGGTTACTGTGTGAGAGTTTGTAAAACAAAAACACCCTTCCCCAAATTCAAAACCCAGGAAAAAATGTAAAACAAGGGTCTCAGTGTTTGTCGCAGTGTGAAAAATAAAGTGATTTTCCCGGCATGTATACAGTATCTGAGAAATTTAAGGTGGAATTATATGATTACAACTAACAGCTTAAAATAAGTGCCATTTCAAAATAATGCAGCTATGCAGTTATAGCTTTCAGCCACTTTTGTTGCATAATTATATTGCTCTAATTTAGGTGAATTATTAATCAAAATTATAATTTTCTTCCTGGGCCCTGCAAATGTGCAGTTGTGAAAATTGTTCCCTCAGTTTGGATACTGAATAAAAAAATTTAGGCAGAAATCAGACCATGGTCTTCAGCGTTTACGGTTTCTTAAGAACACATTTTATAATTTATTATAGAGAGCATAATTATTATACACTGTTAGTGTGGGGATTTTGCAGCTCCACTGCTGTTTATTTATTTATTGATTTAAAAATACAGATTATTTTTTTTAATTTAATCAATATATTTTTATCAATCAACCAATAAAAATGCTCTAAAATATAATGTCTTCAAAATAATTACAAGTAAGAATTTTTCTCCCATACAGCTAGACAGACGTATTTGTTCTGACAGTGATGACACAGACACCGATTTAAATCACTGAACCAGTAATATCACTAATGGAAAAATCTCGAGTGCATAACGTGACAATCTAATTTTCAAGTTGTTAAAGAATGTGGTTAATTAAGTGGTTAAAAAATTGAATTTTGGAACAAATTTCAACAACTACTAAAATTTAAACGGCACATTAATGACTTATCATACGTTCACCAGCCCTGAATACAGGCTAGATTTTAAAAACCAAGCACATTATGCAGCAGGACATCCTGCAGGGCAGATATAATGTAAATGGAGCAAAACAAATTTGGGGTCACAGATCAGGTCATTTCACCACAATGTGGAGTGGAGATTCTATAGTCTTCCTACAGACAATAAAAACATGTGGGGAGTGCAATAAAACAACATCGCCTTAACAGATGACTTATTCATAATAAAATAAAATTCAGTGAAATTAATAATTCATGAACAGTAGCTTGTGAGCTAGCTGATACAGATTGAGGTGTTAATGCTCTCTCTAAACAGCTACTACTGAAATCTAAATTTCAAGTTTCTGATGGCTTGTAACGTATCGTTTTGTTTCATATCTGGATTCAAAAGGAAGATGTGCCTTTCCCAGTGTAACATTCGGATTTCAGTTTTGAATGCTCAGCTCACATTCAGAACAGTATTAAAAACGTTCCAAAGAAATAAATTAATTCATTTAGGCCATTAAACAGTAAAGAAGTTACTTTTCTGTGTGCAAAACTGCAGCCTTTAAAATAGGTATAACATTTACAGCCTTTGTCCATTTTATTTATTGGAGTACATGGGAAATCTCTAAAAATAAGAAGTTTCCCCCGTTCTAGTTGGCCATGTTCTTGTCTCTGTAGAAAATCTCTGATAAAAATCTCGACAGAAACAAAAACACATTGTGCTTGTGTTTGGACCTCATATTGTGAAATTTTTCCAAAACATGTCAAATGTCAAAGAACTGATGCCCTGATAATATGCATGTGACTATGGTGTGCCAAAGAAGCATGCAATGTGTTTATGTGGTTTGCATGTAAGAAACTCTGCCTTAAAATGCTGTTTTTCACAGTTCACAACAATCCCAAGAGGATAAATGGCAGTTTGGAGTCGTTTAAGACGGACTCTCACTTCACTTAAAACACATAATGCAGCTGAGAGGGGGCTCTTTGCCACTTTTTCCACCATAAATACTCCACACTGAATAGGCAGGCATTGAGAAAAGGCACAGCCCTGTGAGGCACCTTGGAAGCCTGAGCAAAAACAGGAATACAAGGAGAATGTCCAGGGCTAAAAGAAGTTGCTACTAAAACGCAAAATAAGGTCCACATCTGCAAAGATCGGTCTGAAACTTTCTCACAGGTTGCCTTATATGATAATTCGGAAATCCTCCTTTGTTTTGCTCTTCCTGGTGTCGGTATTCTCCCAACACCTAGCTCAAATCAAGTTTGGAGTCCTCTTGGCGCACGTGACTGCCAGTGTGCAAAATGAATGTGGGTCACGCATTAAAATTTATGAGAAGTGCAGAAGGCATGATGACGTGATGATGGAGGCTGTTGCTAGGTATAAAAACAGAAGGAAATAAACATCAGAAACGTGTCGTACAAATTGGTATTTAGTGTGAAATACAAAGAGGTGTGGTCATGAAGGAATACGAATTTGGCCAGAGGCTTGATTTCATCTGCTAATATCCCGAAATATCCTGTTCTGATTTTTCACAGTAAAGCCTTATGTTCAGGTTACAATTTACGGTCAACAGTTATAAAACAAACTGTCCCTTTAACTTGAATGGTGACTGTATTAAGAGTCCATGTGCCATGTCAACAGTGGGTGTAGGGCTTAAAATGGGGGGCTGGTGTCATGTACTGGCACATGAACCAGGCTGTTTGTGTCATTCAAAAGTATTTTTTCAGCTACAGTGATAAATATGACTTACAATCATGGCATGATATTTCCCTTTTTGGGAATAAGACAAATGATGACCGTCATAGTCATCAGTGGATGGGAACAAGTATGAAAATGTATTAAAAGCAACGGTAATGAAAGACAGGGTCTATGAACAGCTTGTAATAAAATGATACTATCAGGCACTCAATTAAATACACTCTTACTGCTCTACTAAGTTAATGGAAACTACTCACGGTGAGTATGGCAATTCTTAAACAGAGCCCTGTCTAAATTACTCAAAGTCCTATTGGATTCCGGTGCTCAGACTCAGAATTTAGTCGCAATCTGATCATTTAATATTTGTTTTGTCCCCACCAAAAAGATTTTTGCTTTTTTTGCTTTGGAAACCGAGCGAGTTCTACTTCAACAACCTTGCATACCACATCTTTCTGTCGCAAGAGAAGGGAGCTGGATACGGCCCCGATAACGGGCCAACAGATACTATTACAGCAGAAACACAAAAACCTGAGATTCGCAATCACTTGTGACTGTTCAGTCATCGAACGGAAAGAGAGGGGAGACTGTGAAGCATTTATTCCGTCCTGCATTAGCATAACCTTGATTAACATTGGAAATGAAATGCTGTGTCCTGCCATATGAAACCAGCTCTGGGCTCATGCTCACTCCGGGTCATTTTATTTAATGAAGCTTTGAACCTAGATTACTGATTAGTAAATTCCTCTTTCATACCAATTGCTTTTGTGGAAATCACGCACCAACTTTAATCTTTAATGAGATGTTAGCAAGTCTTTTAATCTAACATTGTGGCAGAGTTAACAGAAAATTTGCTATTGGATAGCATTTTTTCTGCTCTCCATCCACTTTTTCTTCAAAAAAAAATTTAAAATTCCGTCAGTGAGATGGTCTAATTTGCATATATTTGCCATGTTTTGTTAATGAAGTTATATAAAATTAAACAAAGTAACTCCTGCTTTTACAGTTAGCCAGTCATCGATACTACCTAAACTCTCTCTGACCGTGTTTAAGCCTCCATTTTCACTCTCATTTGTGCTATTATTGCACACTATTGCACAACCAAGCTGATTTGCATTTTATTTATTCATAAACTATTCATAAAGACTGTTACTTTCGTTTGCCACTGATTTTCCGTAGATGATCGATCGGTATTAAGGCCAAGATTAAATGTAAAAATATTACACAAACCGTCTTTAAATACTAAGCGCAAAAATTCCCAAATTTATATTGTAGAATACAAAAAAATGCTCTTTATTCATATTACGTAAATGCCAGTGCTATTACCAAACCTACGTCCGATCTGTACAGTAACCAAAACTCAATAGCCCAATAGAAATAACCTGGAATCTCGTAGAAATGAATGAACAGCCAATGTGATTCCATATGCCCATCTTAAAGAATGCAGTGTGTCTTTGGCAAGTGGACACTGCTGACCACTATTCCTGCTTAATCGGATTTCCAAACTAACGCATCTTGTGCTATGTCAGTTAAAGTGCCTTCCCTATACAACACTAACTGCTTATTAATGGACAAAAGTCATTGGAAAAAAACAATGATTATACTTTTAGTGATTTAATGGCTTGGGTCATTAGATTAAACCACCGAGATGAACTCGGATCTCGTGACGGCAGTGCAATAAGTCACGGGACAGGCAGCTATTAGAAAGTTGAGCGGACTTAGAAAAAATAATACTTCACTGAGTGCTTCTTAAAAAGGGGAACCGACTCTGTTTTCTTGACCTTCAAGATAGGAGGTCATGTTCCAAGCAGATGGAGCATTCATTAGTGCTTCGCGTGTAATTTCAAGAGGGGGTAGATTTCACACACAATGAAGAAGAAATTAAACAGTAAATTGCCACCCTCTTGATGCCACAAATTAATTACAAGCACTTACATGAATATAGCTGACTTATACATACACAGGCAGAATGACCTTACAGTGCTTTCCGACTAACATGAAAACTATTTTTAAAAATATGTGTTTATGTATTTATATATATATATATATATATATATATATATACACAAACACATACATACATACATATATACACATACATACATATACACATTACATTTATATATATACAGTGTATGTATATATAAGTGTGTGTGTGTGTGTGTGTGTGTGTGTGTGTGTGTGTTGTACCTATGTATAAAAGTTCCTGAGCAGATACACTAATGTTAACTTTTAGCCACTTTCAGAGATGTCTATGCCTTCTGCCAGGAATATATGGTCAACAACCCTGTTTCCACTGTACTATAAGTTATACTGTAAGAAATATGCCGCGTTCACATAAAATTTCACTGTTTAGCACCAAACAGCGTGCTTTATGCAAGTTTTCTAGTCTTAATTCTGAAAATTGTGTCGTTGTATCAAAATGTATAAGACCTGCTGCAATATAGATTAATCTGCTGCTATATCAGGACCTATTTAACCCTGTGCTCCATTTCTTGACACCAGCGCACACCATTCCAAGGACAGACAGAAGGTTGAGAAAATGGCGGACAAAACTGTAAGTTGAGGGGAAATATAGCGTAACGCCACCTAGAGGTCCATGCAATCCCAACCGTGCCACAGCGTTGCACACAAAAATTCCAAAACTCCGCATTGGCGTAAAGAGCCCAAATACAAAGCTGCAAGGCACCTGACGGTCCAAAAAATTATCATCAAGACAGCCGTAATGTAAAGGTTTACAACGAATCTAATGTTCCAATGCCCTTTAAATAGACCTGGTGAAACTAGGTCAAAAAAGCAATGTGAAATAAAAGCAATAAATTACAATAAATATTGATATTTCTTCAAAAGTCTGATACAATAACAGGCCGGTTCCCATTTTGATTTATATGCTAAAATATTGCAATAGAGTGTCTTTGGGAAACAAAAGCTACTTTTTTACAAAGAAAAATCATGTTTTATTGTTTTTTACAAATACATGTTTTTATCCCATATTTTTGTTTCAGATAAATAACAATTTTTTCAGTAAAATGTAAAAAATAGAAAAATGTTTACTAATAACAAACAAAAATAAAATGACCATAAAGATCTATTCAGATATTTCTTTCCAAAAATCCTAAACGTTTATGATGTACACAAGCTACCTGAAGGGCACTTTTTAGCTTCTAGTGTAGACAGATAAGATCAACATAATGCAGCTAAAATTTAAAAGCACGCAGGAAGACAGCAATGGACAAGGGCCAAAAACTTGTTTAACTCCTCAGAAACGCATTCTAAAAAGAGAGCAAAGAGGACACTTTTTTTGCACTTGGGTAACCGTAGTATCAGATTACGCATAACAGAATCAAATGCAGAATCAAACGCAGAAGTGTCTTCAAAAACGAGACCCAAAAATAAACAAAAAACCAAACAAAAAAATGTTTTTAACTTTTTTTTTAAATAACTATTTCAGAAGCTGTGTAACCGCACGGCAGTGTGGAGGTACGTTTTGTTTTTTGTATGGAGTTGCCGTAAGACTGTCTGGGCCTCATTTTCCACCCTTTAGACCTTAGAGCTCAACTCGGGAGTCTCAGTGAAAGGCTCAGCCTCACTCTTCTTAAAGACATTACAAAACCACTCAAAAGTAAAGTAGGGTTTTACAAAGCTGTCTTGAAAAAGTCAGCAATGTTGGTTTGATAACAATTCTCGAAGGTGGGAGCCTACCCCTTTCCAGAAGTTCACGCTCTCGGGTCTATTACGTCAGGTCAGAAGTGGAATTATGGTTAATAACCTTGTAATACAGTTTTATTCTGTACAGATTTACCCATTCCTGAGTAAAACTGACTGTGTGAAGGAACGCACTCGGACCTGTGAAACATGCGCTAAATCCAACACAGCTGTCCTCCACCTCAGCCACTGTAGATGGGACTCCGTCTGAAAGCTCAGCAGAGAAAACCACTCTGAAGCGCGGGCTCAGAATAAATTACGTGGCTGTCTCTAAGGTAATACCACATTGCTTTCATTATAGCTTTGCTATCTCATGTCTGAGCAAATAGAACTGGTGTACAGAATAAGCATGAAATCATGTTACTAAGTTCCTGAAACTGTTTCAAAGAGCTTAATGAGAAACAGTGATCACAAAGGTAACAGAAGTGCAAAATCACTGAGTCTCTGCTTGCATTTTGCTCACTAAAATATCACTTTGTTCCGCCAAAGTATAATTTACGGCCTTCAAAACAAGAGGCACGTAGGCTGAGCGTGAATTACGAGGCCTTTATGAAACTGCTGAGGTTTCGCATAAGATCCAGAAGTATGAACACACGCATAAACGGGTGTCCGCATATTATTCTCTTTACTATACTTTGGCCATTATGTGCAAGTCTCTCCTTTCTGCTCACTTAACATTTTCCCTGATTGAGTTTAAAAGTAAATAACACATTTTATACCACCCCAAAAAAAAGCACAGCCCCAAAGGCAAGCATTTTACTGAGTTTTGCTGCTGCCACAGCCACCGAATGTTGCACAGTCCATCACAAAACCATGTGCCCCACTGCTTCCTACATCTTAAAGCAACTATTGATTTGTTAACCTTGTGGAGGTTCAGCACACACTGTACCGGACTGGACAGTACACGCAAGGAGAGTGAGTCCAACAAGCAGCAACAAAACGCAAAGAGTAAGTTTGGTACAAAAGCCTTGCAGGCTACAGACAAAGCTCTGCCTTCTGCCAATGACAAACTGGAACTTTGCCCGAGACTCATTTTGCTTTGTGGGGAAGGGGGCTGGGACTGTCTTAACATTTCATCTCGAAATGTGAACCATATGCCCGACAAATTCCAACATAGTGGATCATAAGAGAAATGTAAAAAAAAAAAAGTGGTTGGTAAAATAAGCACCTAAAGAAAGTGGGCAGGTCAGATTTTTGCTAGTTTTACCATCTAAATACGCATATGGATCTATCAAACAGATGACTGGACCACATTTGTAACGCCTGGAAGCTCAAAAAAAATAACAAGCAGATTTAACACAGCATGCAACAAATGGTGGCTAAAAATGATCCCATACTTTCGGCCCACCACTGAAAATATGGGGCTAAGAATAAACCATACCATCAGGAGCCCATGAGCACAGTTCTCAGACTGTGAATTTGCCAAATCTTGAAATTTCACCTGAATCGTAAATTTCCCCTCACCTGACAGAATCTGACAGAACTGGTCCTAAGTAAGTCAGGCCTAAGACGATTTTCTCACCTGCAGAGGTGATTAATGGTTTGGCAGTGATTCATTTTAGGCACAACCCCACAAAATTATTTAAAAATAATAATAAAACAGCAAATAGTCATAGTGGCATTTTGGAATTGTTCATTTTCACAATCAATTGTGCTGTCAGTACTTAAGCTGAGTCCCTGCATGGCCAGTGAAGGCCAAAATCTAATGCTTGTTGTCCCTGAATCAAACTTCTGGAGGGGTCCATGAAAGCACCCCTGCTTACCTGGGATTCGTGCTGTTCCAGTAGACAGCATATCTGTCTGAAATTATCTTGCTGTCGTCCGCCCAAACTGTGACCCAAAACAGGAGGGCAACCATCAGAAGGGTCAACTCCATTTGATATGCGATGCAGTTTCTGTCCATTATGTTTCTGCAAGAGTTGGCCACTCCAAAACCAATCAGAAACTAAGAAAGACTCTTTTCTATATATGTATATGAGTGTGGCTGGAGGGACTCTGGAGAAGAGGTGAGAAGTCCTGTCTGGGGGGGGTGTTATGAAGGCTGGGTGTTAATGTGGACAGTTTAAAGAGGTCCTATCTAAGACCATTACATTCTTCGCCCTGGATCTAGAGATCAGCAGTGGAGCAGAAAGTGAAGGGCTGTTTTCTGGAGCAGCTGTGACGTTCATTCAGAGCTCACAGGCACTGTCCAGCTTCACGCGAGTGCTCTCCCGGGCCATGTCCACTATAATCCATCCAGAGAGGGGAAACAGGTGATCGAGGAGTCCCTCAAAAACATCTCTCCATCTGTGTGAGTCCAACTTGCAGCCGCCCGTCTCTCAAACCCATCTCCTCCACGGCTCACCTGGAGAAAACTTTCCTCAGCCCAAAGCTGGTACTGCGGACCACTCAGCCATGCGTGCCGGAAATTAAAACCCTCCCATAAAGCACAGCGTCCTTACTCCACATGTCTGCATCTAACAGAAGAGAGGAGAAGCTAAGCGGAGAGACGAGAAGTGAAGAGAATCGGAGACAAGGGTCCAGAAAACTCTCCGCCACGTTGGTCTTAAGTTGTTACACCGCGAAAGTCACGTTAAGGCAGCACTCTGCACTCTCTAAAGCCTCAACTCACCCACAGAGCAACGTTATCCTGACAAAACAAGCAAAAGAGCAGTTTTGTCCTCTTCAACAGTCCAAGAGGGAGGTTAAAGGGAGAACTCCGCGTGTGCCATGCTCCTCACTGAGCTCTCCGAGTTGTTGTGGTTTGAAAGTTGCCTCCTTTGCGGGTCCTGCGGGTGCCGGCTCGGTGACAAACCACGCCGGGGGGGAGGACGCATCACTCATTAAAGTTGCGTCTTTCCGTGGCGTTTCATTCAGCTGCTGTGTGTTTACCTTGCCTGCCGCCCTTCCACTCAGCGGCTCCGTGCGTACTCTGAGGAAGAACCGACCGGCAGCGTTTTCTCTCCCACCCGAGTCAGCCCGACCCCCCCTCTCCGCTCTCGCTCTCTGTGTGCCGCCCGCCTGCTGAGTGACTCTACGGCTAACCAATCACAGAGCGAGGAGCGGCTGCTCGGGGCGGGGGAGGGGCAGAGTCCCGACACAGAGGCAAGCGTGCAAAGTTTTTGAGATTTAAATACTAGAGAACATGCACTATGTGGACAAAAGTAATGGGGTTGAGGTCAGGACCAGTCAAGTTCTTCCACACTGAACTCACCCTGCCATGTCTTTATGGAGCTTGCTTTGTGTTCTGGGACAGTCATGCCGGAACAGAAAATGTTCTTCCCTAAAGTGTGTCCACAAAGTTGGAAGCATGGCATTGTCTTGGTATTCTGAAGCATTGGTATACTGAAGAGGCCACCTGAGGCATGTCCCAATACTTGTATGTATTTAGGTTGCCCATTAAAACTTTTATGAATAAAAATGAATAGAAAAAGTTCATTATGTAAATTAGGATTTACATTAAAACAAATAAGCTCTCTTAATCTGTAAAATAAAATGTATATCATACTCATTTAATCTATTATGGTTTATTATAATATTAATTATAAATATTGATCACTCTGAAAATAAGAAAATAGCATTGTCCTTGGTAAATAAATCACACTTTTGATGAAAAAAGAATACAGCGTATTTTATTTTGCTTTAGGCCTACTTTTACATATTCAGTTGAACTGATCCGTAAAACAGGCAGAGCTTAAGAAGCAGGCCTGCTTGCTGCGGTGGCTGCTGTGAGTGGAGCATGGAGCGCTTTTGTTTTGACTGTGTCAGAGAGCAGACGCAAAGATGCTTTAATGTGTGATTCAGCACTGATAAATATTTAACTGTTAGGGTAGCGGCTGGTGGACAGGGCTAGCCAAGGAAAGGGCGGGAGAGGGAGAAAACTATAAATGAAACTTTAATTCTCTGCTTTTTAAAAATGGCACAGAGATTAATGGTGCACACTTATAAAAGTTTCAGCTGCTTTTATGCATATATGCATGGGCCTAGGGGCAGCAGACAATTTGTGGCAGAGCCTCCTGAAATGACTATAGCCTACCACAGGAAAAGGAATGCCAACACAACGATAAAGGAAAAAATAATCAAGACGTGGGAACTGGGCAAACAAAGCATGGTAGTCTTATTCTAATTCACTTTAATAGCATCTTCCCTTGCCCAAGGCATGTGGTTTGTGGAGAAAATGGGACAAGAAACAAAGGCACCTATGCGATAGTCCAGTTATATTATGCAGGTTTGGATATACTCAGCAAAATAAACTGTTGCATGGACATATTTAATCCAAATAGTGCAATATAATTAGCATATGATACAATTGCAATCAATGCTGGAATTTCAGAATTCTGCATAATTTGTCACTGATACACAGTAAATAAAGCAATTCAGTGATTGTTTGTTTGTTAAATGTTACATTGTAGAGAAAAATATACATAAACACACACACACACACACACACACACACACACACACACACACACAAACAAACACATACATTTATGTATATGAGTCAATACTTTTCTCTATAGTGTACCATTTATATATGCACAAATATGGCCATTGTATTCATCATCCAAAACAATCTGCGAATCTAAAAGTTATTTTTTTGCAGAACTTTTATATATACTAGTGTTAATGGTAAAATAGACGTAGCTGTTGTACATTTAGACACAAAACATACCATTTTGTGTAATGTGAGGTACATTTTAGAGTTAAAAATAGCTCCTAGTGAAATGTTCTGACTATTTCTTTACATTTAAAAACTCAGAAACCGTGTAAGTTCACAAGTTGTTTTGGGTAATAAACGCATTCTTTATAAATAAATAAATATATTTGAACCCGAGTCAGTAAGTTTCTATACAATAAACTTTTCAGGACAGAACTTTTCACCTCAAACCAACTTTGTTTAAATCTGTTTATAGACACTGAATTATGCATAAATCGGTGAAATTCCACTTTAAACTATTTAGACGCATGCTGTGGGTTTTTCATTACAGGGTTGGGAATTTCACCTTAAACCATTTTCAATTATTATTTTTTTTATACTTAAAAATGTTCTCATGCAGCATTTTTAAAAAGTGGATGGGATTCCCCTTTAAGTCTAAAACCACACTCTGCACAAATGTGACAAGAGGAAACAGGGCCTCCTTTATGTTAGGATCCATCCTGCTGAATTGTAGCCTTTCTATATATATGCCCAGACTGCAGTGACACAGGTCTCAGCCCATAACTCACTCTAGCAGCTGAGGGGGACAGCACACAGATAAATAACAGTGCGAGAATTGTCTGGACACTGACAGTCATGTGCAATCAATGAGCTTGGTGCACGGCTAGCAGAGACTCATCTCTCCATTACAGCTGTGGCAAAGGGCAGACGTCTGAGTCACAGGTCATATTTCTCCCCAACCACCCACCTTCTCATCCTGAAGGCTTTATGAGGCCAATAACATCAATTCTGGGGTTACGGGAATTGGTACAGGGCAATGGTTTTGTAAACGACTGCCGTACCCCCAACGACGAGGCCTCCACTAGGACATGCAAGCACCGGAGCTGCACAGTCACCTGTTGACTAGAACGAAGGAGGATGAATGTATAGGTAAGCAGGTGGGCAGGTCTGTGGCTGGGCTAGCATGTCGGTTAGCATGGGTAATTGTTTTGTGCTTTGACATGAGGCTGCACTAAAAAATGTATATGATTGAGTACATTAATATACTTTAATGCAATGCAATGTAAAGGCAGTACAATACTGTACTTGATTTGGCTGCTCTAAATCTGTTATTAAGCTGCAACAATAAGTTATAATAATTATTATTCCTAATAGCGTTATTATTTCAATTCATATTATTTCACTAGTGTTAGTATTGAGATTTTATTTATACATTTTCAAGTAAAAGTATATTTTGGGGCAGCTGGTAGCCTAGTGGTTAAGGCATTCACCCTGCGATCAGAAAGTCCAGGTTTGATTCCTAAGACCGCTAGGCACAGCTGAGGTACCCTGAGCAACGTACCGTCCCCACACACTGCTCCCTGGGCGCCTTGTTCATGGCGCCTTGTTCCCCCTGCTTCACTTGGTGAATGGGTTAAATGCAGAGGAGGAATTTCGTGCTGTTCACAATGTGTGCAGTGGTGTGTTCACGTACGACTGAATGATCACTTTCACTTCACTTCACTTAAAACATAATTTTTCTTGGTGGTTAGGTAGTC
>JBBPCW010000037.1:12509752-12519788 GCA_037974425.1 Phenacogrammus interruptus
TGTGTGGTTGTGTGTGTGTGTGTGTGTGTGGGTGTGTGTGTGGGTGTGTGTGTGTGTGTGTGTGTGTGTGTGTGTGTAAAGGCCTATATGCATTAGCCTTTCCATACAGCCTTTCAAAGGCAGCTGTGACTGAAGAAACCGCCGGCCTCTTGTTCCTGAGTGTCACAGACAGAAACCACAGCTCTATCCTAAAGTGGCTACAGAAGTGAAGGCAGTCGGCCCCTCATGCGGTGTGTGAAGTTCACAAAGTCCCTTTACGAAGCCCCGATATAAACTTTAAATACCTATTGGCACTGGTGAAATGGAAAACCTGGAGCTGCCTTTAAGACCAGCTTCTTTGACTTGGCATCATAACTTCCACCTCACTTGAGTCTTATAATGGTGCTAATAACAAAGCAAGCTTGTGAAACAGCGTCTGCATGCCTCATTCACGAACTGGGACTGGAAGTTATAATATGACAAGTTAAAATCCTACAAATGATTGCTGTTATTAAAGAGAAATATAGTGCAGTTAGTAAAATATGTGCTTATACAGATGTACTTAATTGAAGTGTGTGCACACTCACACACTCCGATACACCTAACGCAGACAAATGTCTGCCTCAAAGCAGGACTTTGCGAGCGGATTAAGAGCGAATGGAAGTAACTGCAGTTCTTCAGTAGGCATTACGCTCGACACAGAGCTTAAGGACAACCTCTCTGTGTATTTATGCTTTTTAGTTTGCGAATGGGTCACCAAGCCAAAGCCTCCGTAATCAATCCCATCTGTTCACCTTCTATTTAACATCATTAAAGCATTTACAGGGGCTTAAGAGTGAATATGGGACCGTAATTGTTTAATCAATGGGTGAAATGTTTCCAGTGTTTCTTGGTCATAAGGGTCTACTGCTTGCAGATGTGTGTATTAAATGCAGTTTTGCCCTCGCGCCTGACTCAGGGCGCGCGGCCCTAGTTCCAGGTTCAGTCCTGGCTTTAATGATCTTTGTTGTGTGCCCCCCCTGTTGAGGCCAAAGGGTACTGCAAGCAACCTCACATCCCAAAACTGGGTGAATTAGAAGTGAGCGAGAGACATCATGACAACGGCTGGCCACTAGCTGTCAGTCCTATTCATTTAACCTCTGAAACGACAATGAAACACACTTCTGTTCCACACATAGTCCTAGACTCTTATGCAAATTGCTTAAAGCCATTCTTCTCGGCGTGTGATCATTACAGTGCCTTACAATTACACAAACAAGATTTATTTTGTTGTTAAAAAGCTGTTATTTTATGAGAACACAGGTTTGGTTCCAGATTTCTCCTCGATGTCTCCAGTCGTTGCTTGGATTTGTGAAATTCAGCAGCTCACCTGGTTTAATTTAAAGACTTCCACAAGAAACACACCAACATACTGAACATAAAATCACTATTTACTGTTTAAAATGCACTTTGTATTTATTCTATTAAATTTTATTTAGAATAATTATTAATATTAATGTGAAAAAAACACCCATTGCTTATCTAAACAGTGTTTAAACATTATTTTTGACTTTTGCACAATACTATACATGGTAGTTTCATACTTACTGAATAACTTAAAGATGAGAGAAAGGTGCCTTAAAGGTGAATTCTGTCAAACGTTTAAAAATTCATCATTCACTGAGA
Organism: Phenacogrammus interruptus; assembly: GCA_037974425.1. Classification (NCBI taxonomy): domain Eukaryota; kingdom Metazoa; phylum Chordata; class Actinopteri; order Characiformes; family Alestidae; genus Phenacogrammus; species Phenacogrammus interruptus. Next base: position 12,511,397 of record JBBPCW010000037.1, read on the forward strand.
TGATGGTTAGATGTAGATAAACTGATGCTAAACCAGAGTGTTCGTAGTAAAACAATGTCTCCGGCATCAGGCAGCCTGAAAAGACTGAAATCTGTCTTAGACGTCTGGGTCCAGTCACCATCATTGTGAGCAATACAGCAATTCTGACTTTTTATGCATCTTAAAAATGTTATTATATAGAAATGCAGAATAATGACTGGAAATACAGTATAAGATAAACAACTGAATAAGACTGCTCTTTTTCAGTTAAGGATGCAGCTGTTTTGTGTGTGTGTGTGTCTGTGTGTGTATGGCCAGTCACCATTTAGCTTCACCTTCAGCACTCACTGAACTGTAACATCCACCAGTAGTGGTCATCTAGGAGTTAACGTGTCCTGTTCCTTTGCAGCGGAACCCCAGAGACTGTGTGTATGAGTCGGCATGGTGTATGTGCATCATGAACAGGTCAATCTAATTGCCGTCTGATTCCAGTGCCTCATGCCAACTATATTAGCCCTCTTCATATTGGAGGAGACTGCGCGGGAGTGGACGTGGGATTAGATTAGACAGCCTCAGTTGCCGTCTGAGAGGACAAATGCCAGAGGCAGAGGAGATTTACCCCCAAACATTCTGCCTTTGGAGAGAAAGGAGAATGTTGTTTTTTTATTTCTTTTCTGGAGTTTTTTTCTACCTAAAAGAAAGGTGAATTCACTTCCAAATGTCCCATCATTTCTGGTATTGTTTAGGCAAAAACGCCTTAATAAGAGTCATTTTTTGTAAAAATTAGAGGCCCAATAAGACAATGCTAAAATGGGACAAAAGAAAAAATGGACATTAAAACCATAAAAGCAAGAAGTCTGCATTTTTATGATAATGAATTACTGAATAAACTGGGACTAAAACAAGCCAGCACCAGAATTGATACTGTATTAAAACACCGAATAATAAAAATCCTTCGTAAAAGTACTTCCTGCCATATTACGAGAACCAATAAGCTAGTGCAAAAATGGTCCGGCGGCAAAATGACCATTAGATGACTAAATGACCCACTTAGCTTAATTGCTGTTTTTATGTCAGCACTTTAGATTTAGGACGGAGTAAAGTGGAATAAATGGAGCGAGTGCTTCTGCTTTTAAATTCTTTGCATCTTCTGAATTAAATTATCTGCATAAGTCCTCCTTAAAGATTCACCACACTTTAAAACACAACACATTGAATCACATGAACGAAATATAGTAACTCCATTACTATGTTAATAAAGGAAATGAAAGACAAAACTGTATTGCTATAATTTTATCAATCTGGAAACTGTGTAATTTGAATGTACATTTGAAAACAGGCAGTTTGGCGCTTCACTGTTTTCACTGTCAACATCAACAAGCAAGTGGGGAAGGCCAGTCTAGATAATACTGTACTGAAACTGTAAAAAAACAGCCTTTCTGATTTATGTATTAAATGATGTATTTGGTAAATAGGTTTCATGGTCATCTATTTTCACTAGGAAGCTCACGGTAAATACTGGTCAAGTCAATTTTCTGTACCTGAGTCTTATCTTTGAGCAATATAGCGGGGATGCTATTTGGCAGCACCATAAAAGAAGGGCCACAACATGCCTGCCAAACATCCATCTGAGATTTCTTGCACACATACAGGTCAAAAAATTGAAATGAGAGGTGTTGTCAGCATGGCTTGAGAAGACAGAGAGGAGTCCTGCGCCCGGCATTTTGGAATTACAGGCTAGCAGAGGTGGCTCTGATGTATGAAATGGATGGGCAAGGCTTTTACAGAGGAAAATGGGGCCCATTAATGTAAATGGAAGACCATCCAGGCCTGTAACACAAACCCAGAGTAGAACTCAGTGTTTCCACTGCCTGCTGTGAGAGCAATTATGGAGAGATACACAAATGTACTGTAATGGATAAAACTAATCGGTGCCCTCCGATTCTCGGGGAGTAATCCATTTGCGGAGGGAGGTGTCCACTCAGAGAATACCCGCAAAAAAAAGTGCAAAACATGCACCACTGACTCACGCCTGATATAATCACGTTATCAAAACTTTCTACACTTAACCGAGTCTGTTTCCGTGTAACTGTCCAAGTAACACTCGTATCAGCAATGCCACAACAAAACCTTGCAGAAGTTCATGGTCATTAAATGGACGTTGACTTTTCATTGTGGGCCATTTTTGTTAGTTACTCAATAAATATTCATGCAATGTACAGAGCAGTTGCTTCAGTGTTAATGAGCAAAAAATGATTAAATGGAGATAGAAGGCATGAGATTTGAATTTACATGATTTAAAAATGTCATTCGGTTGCACATGAACAAAATTTGTTACATCAGGTGTGTCAGACTGGGTTCCTTGCAGGCCACAGCTCTACAGAAATCAATGTTCTGACACTGTAAGGGTGTCGCTGGAAAACTTACACTGTCCATCTGGAGAATGGAGATGTTTTTTTAGCCTATCCTCCCCAGCATTTAACCAGTGATAGCTTAAGCATTAGCTCATTTGAAGGGGTAGTCTCTGGCCTGCTTGCCTTTACCTGACATGAACGCCTAATGCTCTAACACCCTTGACAAAGTTTTTCAACAAACATGAATCATTTCGTTTTTTTTCTTTAAAGATGGACCCTAGTGTTAGATTTCAGTGTCAAAAAAGAAGTACAGTATTAGCTACTATGTGTTTACACTGTTTTGATTTGAGTTTAGAGGACACCACCACCAATATTCCTCCAGTATCTCAATGTATGACTGAGTGTTCTTTCTGAAATCCATGTCTGTTGCTGTTAACAGGTTGTCTTTAGGCTCTGTATTCACTGTAACAGGACTGTATTCGGCCCTCACTACGGACGGATGATGAGGTCAGCAGGAGGTCAAAGGAAACTGCAGTAAAACTGCAAATAGAATAACGAATAAATGAATTGTATGTCTGCTGGGAGCTTATCTGTGTTTAAGACAAACCCGGCATGAAATATGGTGAAGAAAACGACAGCTTTCCATAGGGGCACAGCTATAAACTAGAAACTTTTAAAGCAAACACATATGGTAGACAAGAGGTAGGTAGATAGAAAAGCATCTTTCCTAAGCACTGCTATGTAAATGGTGCAAACTGGCAGATTTAGGATTTTATGTATGTATGCATTCACACCATTAATCATGAAAAAAAGGGCTGACATTGCAAAAATCTTCCATATCCCAAGCTTGCATCAGTCATGATAAGACTGTTTCAGGTCTAATAACTGAACCAATGCTGGAGAAAAAAAAAGCATAGGAAGGGTGGGGAGGGAGTGAGAGAGAGAGAGAGAGAGAGAAGGAGAGGGAGTGAGGGAGGGAGATAGAGAGAGAGAAGGAGAGGGAGTGAGGGAGGGAGATAGAGAGTTACAGAGAGAGAGAGAGAGAGAGAGAGAGAGAGAGAGAGAGAAGCCAGAAGCTATGCTTTATTTATTGTGGCACCAGTTGAGTTCTGGACTCCAGGTGCACCTTATTCACTCCTTTATAGACACCTCACTTCCCAGAGCTCTGAGTGGTTCCATTTGTTCAGCCTGCACACTTCAGTTCATCAAGACATTTCTTTCTTTTGTTTTTTTTTCTCCCCAAAGCCAAAGCCCATGATCTCAAGATTCTCCTTTCAGTCGGCAATAAATAGTTTTACACTTGGAAGTTGTAAACCTCGTCTTGAGTGGTTTCTGGCAGCTACATGGCAAGAGATTGACTTTCAAAGCTCAGATTACCCTCCTGACTCTTGCCGTATCGTTTATCAGAATTTCAAGCCATAATTTATGGATTCAGATGGTAATTCAAGATGTATATGATCTTTTAATATGACACAGTGGGGAAGGCAGGGGTTTCTCCGATACTTTTTTTTATGGCTCCTAGAGCCAGGGACTTTTGCAACCCAGTGCTTAGACGCGACCTTGAGCTAAGAAATTAGTTCCTTCGAAAGCACTTGTATCAAAAACGTAATTAGCTCTCAGGTAAGGCTGAATCTGAAACGAATCAGGGGGTGGGGGGGGTGGGGGGCAGGGAATTGGTGAAGCCAGTTATTCTTGAACAATAAGATTCAGTGCAATAAGATAAGAGCAGCACGAGTCTATTAGGTTACCCTTTTAATAAGCACTCTTGTTAATTATGCTAAATGACGAGAGGAGCACTGCAGGAATAATGACTGGGTAAATGTTTAGTAGCACCATTTAATAGACATCCAGCAAAGCAACTGGCAAATTAGCCAAGCATCACTTCCTCTGTCCATTTGGGCAGGCGCACCTGCATTTCCCAAACCACAACTGGGCTTTTTTGGCCTCCAGTGTTTGTATATGTGGCTTTAATTGCACAGCTCACTGTGGAGTCACTCATTCCTTTCTGCATAATGACACACAAACACACAGACGTCTATTGTTGATAATAGCATGTCTATGTCACATTTAAATAAAATCAGTGCATTTAGTATATAAGTGCTATATGCAGATAGGAAACATACTGATTAATAAAAGTGCTGCCACACAGCAGTACCGCAGACATTACTCTACACATTAAAAGAATATTTTCCTGCCTTATCTCTTCCTGTAACATCTGTATCATATTAGTCACAGTTTGATGCATTTTCTTGTACATCAGAAGCCAACTGACTTGAAAAGATCAAAAACCAAAGCACAGTTCCTGAATTATGCCCTTTAACATAGGAAAGATGGAACTATAGCACACAAATTTCAAACTACAACATTCTACTAATGCTGCAGTTTGCTTTGCACACATTAGTAAAAGATCTAACCAAAATCTCACCCAAGCTTTTTGGTGAGCTTTCAAAAACCTGCAATATTTCTCCTCTCTGAAAAAACTAGTCCCAAAGAATGTCCAATCATGTTCTGCCATGTTTCTCCTGTTTATGTTGGGAAAGTTATAAATGGCACTGCTCAGGCGTTCTAGAGGAAACTAAACCGAACTCACATGAACACACACTCTATCATTACTCGAAGACACAGATAGTAAAACAAATGATGCGCTGATGATGTTGATTTAGTCGTGGTTTACTCTTAATAGAAGATGAAATGCACTGGAATTTGATCTCTTGGACTATTTGTGGAGGTGGTCAAGAACACATATTACAACATAACCTTTGCAGTATGAATGTTAAAGTGATTTAATGCATCGTCTACAGTAACAAATGACCCCCCATAACAACCATGTCATTGGAAAATTCATAACAGTTGCGAGACTGTTGGAAATTGTCTGCTATGCAAGTTAAGCAAGCCAGGCAAATGAAACAGGAGTCAGGGCATTTCAGTTTCAAAACAAGGAGTGTGACATAATAAATGTGCAAGGAACTTGCCCCAATAGAAAGTAGCTGTTTTTACATTGCTGTTTCTTTTTTTTACCAGAAGTATTCATTACCAGATGACTGTCCTCCCAATAACGTAACATAATGATTGCCGAGAGCTTTGCAAGTCAAAGCAAAAATAACCTGACCTCAGTTTTCATGGCTTTCCAGCTGACAACAAATAGAAGATAAAATGTCTTGTGCAATGAGGAGGGACTGTATGTGGAACAGACTTCATGTTTCCCCTCAAAGGCTGTCGATATTCAAGAGGGCGAGCGTTCAGCAGGGAGCAGATGTTCATTCCCTGGAGTCCTTGGCTGGGAAAAAGGTCTGTAGTAGAGTTATGGAGCATGGCTACATGGCATGCCCTCCTGCTGGAATGCTATGTTGTTAACATAAGCAAAAACTAACTATCAGTAACAACATCTACAAGTGTTTCATCGTCATTTTAGACTATAGAACAGCTGGATGGAACGCAATATATCAAAAGTGAAAATATGATACACAGACATCAGTGCCAATAACGTTATTCTACCCTGATGTCCATGAACAAATACCTCCATGAAGAAATCATATCTTTTGTTCAACTTGGATCCCCACATTGTTGAAAGCTCTCCAACCATCCTGGACACATGCTCAGATTTCACTCTTGGCAGTAATCAGACAGAAGGAGCTGGGTTTCAAAAATGCTGGTATTTCTGGACAGGAAGGCAGAACTTGTTTTACCCGTCATCTGCATATTTCCAGTTTGTATAAAAAGAGTCTATTAAGTAAGAAATCCAAACACAAGTGGTCACTGGAGGCACATTCAAAATGTCAGGTGTAAACGCCTGTGCTTTTAGGTTGTCCCTTGTGATCAGATCACCCAAGAGCCATGGAAATACCAGGTATGAACAGGGCCTGAAACGGGATCTGTTTTCTCGTATCCTGTGGTGGAGTGGACCCTCGACTCACTTCCACCTCCACTTAATGTAACCAAAACACTGCCAATTTGCTACAGGTCTAGCAAAATGATGAAACTCTATTGGAGTCAGCTTTAACGAATCTGAAACTGGATAAGGAGGCAAACAGTCAGAGCCAATCAGCACAGACTGGAGAATCAGAGTAAATATCATGTCTTTAAATACCTGGGAATTTCTGGGAATCGTTTAAAAAATCTTTCACATTTATTGATTCTGCAAATGCCCAGTGGCTTCCATTACAAATGGGGTTTCAGTCAGTGAGTTTTCTGTTCCTTTCAGGTTGCAGGGAAATGTGCTGAAATCATGGCTTGTGGTAATTGAGCATACAATACAGATGTGGCAAACAGAGAACAGGTTGGAAAACACTATATATGTTAAGAACAGGTTCTGGGTGTTTAAACCCCCATTACACTGAAGTGCCTGGTTGAGGGGAGGAACTGAAAGAAGTGATGGATGCAGGATGTAAGGCCGTCAGTGGTGATGTTATCAGCCCATTTCCTGGTTCTGGTAGTGAACAGGTCGAGGAGACTGGGCAGATCTACAGATTTTTCCTGTGCCTCCCCCTCAGCCTCCAAAACGAAACAGTCTCTCTTAGTGGTAATAGAGTCTCAGAACGGGTTCACACGGAGCAGAGGAATGCAGAGGTCTGTGCAGTCAGGCTGGTCTGCCTTACTGATGGAAGACTGTTTTGATTCCTTGATTTCACTCGACTCTGTATGACTGGATGAGCCTAAGCTTGAAGAGCACAACCCACTGCGGAGTCAAAGGATTCCCATCCACATCCAGTTCAGTTACGTGACTGGTGTGGAAATTAGTGAGAAATCCTACTCTGAATTTCATTAGCTGCTACCCTCCCTCGTAAAGAGAGGCCAATCCAGGGATCATCTCATTAAACCTGGTTTTAGGCTCTGACGGCGGAGGAAGAATAAGCGAGTCGAGGCTGACAGTTGCTGTGTTTGCGTTGAATGTGTTCATTTGGATTAATTTGCTCGGCTGCATGCTGTGCCTGTAACTGTGATGTTTGTTCACAATCAGCTAGGCGACCGTCCCCGGCCCCTGTAATGACTCAGATCTGAAACATGCCTATGGATAAAATATTTAAATAAACCGATAATGTGGGGGCAGAAAAAAACAATGTTTTTGCTTGAAGAGCTGGACGAGAGGCGTATCTCTCCATGATAGGAGAACAAAGCAGTCAAAGAAGCCAGCGGAAATGCAGCCACCAAATGGCTGCAATATAGTCTTAGGCCACTTTCAGGATTTATTTTGTCTCTGGAACAAGATACAGTATTAGCATAAACACAAATAAACATGAATCCACTAAAAGCTACAACATTTTGGTTTTATTGATATGGTTTGGTTCCTTTCATAATCAATACACTTGGGTCAATAATTGGATTTGTTCAATTTCACCATGTAAATTAGCTTAATGTACTAATTAGCTGAACCAATGAACCAATGTCGCCTACAAATACTTGGCTGCCTCAAGGTTAAGTTTGAAAATGGTTAGGAAGACACAGTGACAGGTATTTACCAAAACCAATTTCATAAAAGACCCATACAATAGAAAACTAAAGTAAACAGTGTAAATTCAACTGTTTTTTTTTAAGTAAAGATATATTGTAGGGTGGCTAAGGAGTTGCAATCAAAAGGCCATGGGTTTGAATGCCAGTACTGCCGTTGGCACCACTGAGACTCCCCCCCAAGTAGTTTACTACATCTACGCTATTTTTTTTTAATTGAACCAACTTCAAATCAATGCTACCTTAGTGAAAACACATTTTTTCTCCATTGTCTTAGTCAGCGTCATGAACTTCTCTAGGTACGGCCACGGCGACTCCCCCCTCGGGATCAATTCTTCTCCGTCCTCTGCCATCTTTCCAAAAATTAATCCATTTCTTGCGTGTTCGCCCAAGCATGTCACACGTCCGGTGCAGAAGGTGGCGCTAACACCAAAAAGTTCATTGCCAACCGCAGAAAGAAGTCACTTATTGCGGCTGCATTGGCCCGTGTATGGTGGTGGTGTCATATACTGATCTAGGATCAGTGATCCATAGCAGTTGTGTTTCTGATTTGTGCTTAAGCGTCAGAAATGCTTGGGTAAATGTAACGTTAGCTTGTGTGGACGCTACCGCAC
>JBBPCW010000037.1:12527468-12544287 GCA_037974425.1 Phenacogrammus interruptus
GTGCAGAACTATAAACCAGGATGACACACGTGTAACACTCTGGACAGAGTAATTACTGCCCCCACAGGTAAATACACAAAACTACATATCGGGCGTCAGGCTGGCGTTAAACGGTGTCAGACTAACGCCAGTTGAACGCCTTGCTGACGCCGATCAAGTGTTGTTACAAAATGCCACAAAAACATCTATGGCGTTCAGAGCGCGTTTGTTTCAAACGTCAGTGTGGACGAGGCCTAGTGCGGAGGTTTCGGCGAACAATTATCAGTTCGGTTCTCCGAAAAATTCAGCAAGAGACTGAAACTGTAACTACTGAACCGTGATTACGCTAGAGTTGTACTATATTCCAACTACTGTTAAGTCCTTAACCTGTGGGGTCTGTATTCCTTTGTTTAAGTTGCTTGTACAAAAATGATCTTATGTAAAAAGCAAAATGTATTATGTTGTGTCCCACATTATTGCTTGTCCTAAACTGGGGTGATGGTGGCGTAGTGGGTAGTGGATTGGATACTTGTCTCTAGACCAAGAGGTCATGTGTTCAAATCCTACCTTCAGCACCACCACTGGGTTCCTGAGCAAGAACCTTAACCCCAAGATGCTCCAGGGAGAGACTGCCCCCTGTAGGTAGGGAATGTAAGTCGCTTTCGATAAAAGTGTCTGATAAATGCCTTAAATGTAAATTGCTTACATATTGAATCTACATTTTCTTTATTGTCCCCTGTGGTTCCCATTCCTGAAACTTGGTTTGGAGAATTTTATAGTGCTCTACACTTTTCCTGCCACTCCTTGTGGGTCAGCCCTGTTACCTTTAGAGGCAGTTTGGGTAGGCGTTTACAGCTCTGGGCCACAGTGATCGAGACAGGCAAACGCACCACTAGTTTTAGTTTCCAGTGTGCTACTACAGGCTTAAGTCTCTGCACTCATGTAATTCTAGGATATCACGTAAATTCAAAAGCTTGGCCTGAAACGGACAGACGGATGTAGAGCTGTCAATCAAACTTACTGAAAGCTAGGATTCAGATGTCAGTACAAAATACACTAATATTAGAGAAACAGCACAAGCCATTTCTCAGCCTCCATATTTGTATGCTCTGAGTGCACTCAGCCTGCAGTCGGACAGTGGCACAAAGTGAAGCTGAAGTGCGTTAGGAGAGGGGAATGAGACGAGGTATGAAGCATATCTGGCAATCACAGAGAGTAAATAAATAAATGTGCTTTAGAGGAGAGGACCGACGCACAGTTACTGGTCTACTATAAAGAAAAGAAAGAAAGAGATGTGTACAGACAACGGTGAGCTCAAACTTGTGGATGCTGGGAAAAATGAGATTACTGCAAGTATGAAAAATGGCGACTTTTCTCATCTGGCAGTTTTCCTAAGTTGACATCAGCACTTGACATACAGACACATTTTTCTGGCCCCGTGGGGTAGTTCACCTCATGGACCAGCGAACAAGTCACCACTGGCAGAAAGAAATGCAAACCTCAGAACTCCGGAGATTCTAAATCTCAGGGGCACGGGCCGCTACATCATTCGACAGCTAGCTTCGCTAACTCTAAACATGCAGCAACTGCATTCTCAGATTTGTTTGCAAGCTCCTAATCACTCTGGGCTCCACAAAGTAAATAAACAGAAACAGATACCAATCCATGTTTTTCCCATCATCACCCTGCAAAGCGCACTTGTGGTTTCCCCCTTATGTATACATATTTCCCCAATGAGCTGTATTTAAAGCTTCACGATGTGACTGCATAATTGATGTGATGGGCCCTGAAACCCGGTTCTCGTCATCATGCAGCTTTATGAAATAAGGACCGCCGTTTTGGCCGCGTCTAGAACCAAAGCCCTGTGGCCTTTCCCTCCTAAACTCTTCGTGGCAGATCCACCACATTAAAGGAACTGAGTACCCACTCTCTTTCTTCCCTCGGTTGTTTGCAAGAGTGAACATAGACTTGTTCGTTTTCAGCAAACAGAAATGAAAACAAGAAGGTCTTGATTTTTGTATGAAATAGAAGAATTCAAGGAGGAGATCTTGCTGCATTAGCAATTTTCAACTGGTCTTGCCTCTGCACATCTAGTATAATACCACCCAAAAGCAAGTTAACTTTCAAACCTGCTTTTAACTGTACCATTCAAAATACATTGTGGTTTGAGCCGTGGTCTTCATCTTACTATTTAGACTCAGCTCTGTCCCATTCGACACACTGATGGACCTGTAGCCCTAATTTGCATGTTCTTGTAAGCCTGCTGCTATTAGAGTCGTAGCACTCTGAGGAGGACTTCTATGGCTCATGCAGTTTTATGAGCACAAAAATAAAACAAATTTTTGCTCACATTAAGAGATTAAAACATGACATAGTTACATAATTACATATAATTACAGAACCTTCTCATCCAAGTACAGATTTTAAGTTATGTATTAGGACCAAACTAGCGATGGAACACAATAGCATTAGCATGTAAGCTGTATTTCTAACATCTGTTTAACAATTTAACAGACATAAACACAGCATTTGCAACTGTACAATGACTCCGTCAGTAAAATAGTTGTTTCTGAAAATTACTGAAGGAACTGTTTAACCCATTAGCTGTGATGGCTCCAATGAGGGCAGAATATAGTCAACATTGCAGAGGAACTGACATCAGTTGAGGAAAGCTAAATCTATTTCTAATGGAAAAAATCACAGAACTGTACACTGAATTTGTTCAGCACTTTCCTTTTTAAAACAATAATAATAACAATACATTTTATTCATAAGTGCCTTTCAGAACTTTCATGACGTTCCACATTGGGGACCTTGGGGGTCTGTGCACTCTTCACGGATACGGCGGGCCAGCTGAATATCTTTAGGTATGATGGTGACACTCCTGGCTTGGATGGCGCACAGGTACGAACAGATCCACCTGCTTCCTGCAGGGCCGCGATGGTGGAGCTCTGGAAGTGAAGGTCGGTCTTGAAATCTCACGCACCGGGCGCTGGAAGGGCAGCTTGCAGATCACCAGCTCCATAGATTTTTGTTAACAGCGGATCTCTCTCAGAGCCATGGTGCCAGGCCTGTAACGGTCCGGTTTCTTCACGCTACCGGTTGATGGAGCGCTCTTGCCTTTCGTGACCAGTGACTTCCTGGGCACTTTACCACCGTTGGATTTGCAGGCAGTCTGCTTTTTTCTTGCCATACTAGCGGAGTAAGAGTGTGTTTTCCCACGAGAAACATAGCAAAAACAATTGTAAAATATATAGATTTTACAATACTATGTATTGCTCTAATTAACATTTACATTAAATTATGAAACTTTAAAAAGTACTAAACAAAAACATTCCAGACAGTCTTACCTGCGTCTTCGTAACCTATTTTATTTACACTAGTCCTAGTCTTGTGTTCATAAGAAGCCCAGGTCCATTTCTCTGTTTGTTGGTCAGTGGGTCATTCATGAGTGCCCTCTGTGTTCCCTTAGAGGACCGCATTGATGTGGACTCAGCAGCAGCCTCTTACCCTACATTCTCTTGCCCAGAAACAGGCAGGGACCAATCAGAATGGAAGGATTTCTTACAGCTGAGGAGGTTACAGTAGAACTGTCCAGCTTGATGCATCTCACTAATCAGGCCAATCACCAGGACCCTGAGAATGTAGGGTAAGAGTTCACTATATCCATTCAGGGTAAAAACAATAATTATATTAAATTATCATGTCTTTAAACTACACTGTGGTTGTAACGATGATCAGTTGTGAGTATTAACAGAGCAGTTGTGAATATTAACAGAATTTCTCTGGGTATGAACAGAGTCTGTCCCAAACAATTATGCTTTCAAACCTAGCACCCTCTGGCCTTGTGTGCACATTTTTGACATTAACAAAGTGCAGATTTATGGAGGGTCCCATGGCTTAGCCCACATGCCTTTCAAAACAAAAGTGCACCATCAAATCCTCCATTATTAAACCTAATCGGCCTCTGACGCATCTGTAGCATACGGTCAGTTGCCATGGACACATGTCCTCATACTTACAAAAGAACAGAAAACATGTTGACTCAACAGATGCACCAGACGTCAGCAGGCGCTCGCTGTTGCATCTGTCCATTGGTTTTTGTAAGTATATTTCCAATGGTTTTTAGAATGCAGAATATTCCTTTAGCCCTTAGAGCTCAGTGTGTATTGGTAAAATCTGATTTCAACCAATAAAAATGGTGCAAACTGTCTAAATCCGGTGTTTGCTCCCCTACACGCTCACCTTGTGCTGGGTTTCCCCACACACTTGTTGGCAGAAACGGCAGAAAAATTCTCCCCGATTGTGTTTTTTCTTTCTTTGTTGCTAAGGCCTAAAATTAAAGAAATAAAAGTTTTTGTTCCTCATGGGTGTTTGTATGCAATGCCATTTATAAATCCCATTGGTTATAATTATTACATGTTTTTTTAATTACAGTAACTTTGGTCCTACAGTATGTGACATAGGAACACCAAACAAAACAGATCCATGATGCTTCTGTTAAAAACAAGTTTTGGTTTGATGGAGCTTTTTGAAGAGGAAAAATAACACCCTCACAGTCCACTCCCTTACAATTAATATCCGCTGTCCCACGACCACTGGCATTAAGTAAAGATATCCCAAGGATAGATAAAAAAAGGAAACACTGAAGCCCTGTACAGACACTTCAACCATCCACTTCACACATACAAGGAACACTACATGTGTGAGGTAATTAATGGGCTTGCTGGATACCTAATTAGGTGACAAATATCCTAAAGACCTGGGCTGTGATGAGATTCTAAGCGATCTGTTCACAGAAGCTAATGTAATAGTGAGGCTCATCAGTGCCTCCCTGGCTACGCTCCGGATTCTCTCGTGATGCGGCACTAAATGAACTTCACAGCAACCGAATCAGCTCCACTTTCTCTCAGCATGATCATTCCAGCATCTCCGGGACATCCCACACATTGCAGGCAATCTGCTGGGTAAATTAGGGCCAGCACAAATAGATACATAAATTATAAGCCCGGAGCTATGGCCCACACAGGCTAGGAAGAAAGATTCTCTCCCTTCTTCTGTCTGTGTCTCCCTCTGTTCTTCCAACAGAGAGGAAGCAGCTGAAGCATGGCATCCGCTCGGTTTAGACAAGCCAATCTTAAAGATGTCAAGAGCAGCACGAGCCACATCTCACACTCTCCCTCCACTGACAAGTCAAGTCAAGTTTATTTCTATAGCTCATTATCACACACAAACTCATTCAGTGTGCTTTACAGGAATAATGTATAATAAACATCCTAATAAATTGGGAGCTATAAACCTAGTAAATAATAATAATGATGATAATAAATTACAAAAAGCTTGTGCAGGAGAGGAAAGAGTGAGGCTGATGGATTACGCTGATGGATGAAGTCTAGAGGAGTCTCTAAAGACTTAGTGAGAGGCTTTACTGAACATGTACTTAGGCCAAGATTCAGTTGTCACCCTCCAGCATAATGTGTTCCAAAAAGCACAGATTCTGCTTTGGTGAAGAGTGTGTTTTACGGTCACCTCAGCTGAAGTCATCCAGTTGGGACTGCTCCACCAAGGCTTTCTGGGAGATCATTAAGCAACAAATCAATATTTTTTATAGTGCTACAATATAACAGAGCTGTATTTTCACAATATATGGGAACAGAGCTCTATGCCTACCCCAGATAATCTGAATGACTGTAATACGTTTGTATTCAATTATGCAATTTTTTGGAAACATAGTCTAAATGAACACATTTAACAGTTATTTTTAATATATACATAGACAAGAACAGCAAGAGGTTTACTGCACATGGAAAATGTCCAAGGTCTGCAGCTTCTACAGATAAGGTAGACAAAAGCTGGAGTATTCCTTTAATACACCTGCTTAAAGGCTGTGTTACTAAAGGACAATTACAGGCATTAAAAACAATATATTTATGAGGTCAACTGATAAACTGCATGTGTTAGAGCAAGAAAAAACATCAAAATATGAAGGCCAGAGGTACTACAGGACCAAGTTTGGGAACCACTGATCTAGATAAAGTACTTGCAAACACCTCTGCCTCTACTGAGGGCCAAATATCTTTGTAGTGCATGAGCGCGCGAGGTCTGGCGCACCTGTAAAGTATCTTAGCTGGATGAACTCTTATACACACCGAGTGGCGGGGCTTTGATGACCCACCTCCACCTCCGATCCCCCGTGGATGCGTCGGACTCGGCTCAAAGCATGGAGTTTAGTCAGCCCTGGGGGAAGAGTGACAGCAAAGTGAAGGAAAAATGCCAATAGTCTGTCAGCAGGAGCCGCAGAGTGTCGATACCTCCTGAGTGCAGAGAGACAGTGTGGAGGACACCGCAAATATCGACACCGTCCCTCTGCTTCAGTGCGGGACCATACAGAGAGGCAGCAGGGTGCGGCCGCCTTGATAAACACCCCGTCTGTATACAAATCAATCACAGAACAGGGCACAAACACGAGGAACCGGTGAAGCGCAAGCAACAAGCTACGTGAAAATACAGTGACGTCTGTATTGCTTTCGTCGGAGAGGGCATAATAAAGTGACTCCAGCGGCTTACATGAATAAGTCAGTGACTTCAACTGCAATCTCCTCTGTGGATCTTGGCCCAGCTAGGGGAATGCCGCTGATGACTTTTCGGCGGGAACGCCAGGGTGAGCCTGTGCCTGATTTGAACCAGCATCAGAAAATGCCTGTTTGAATGCAAGCAAGGAGGGAGGGACAGCTGTAACCCCGGTGCTCAGGCTGCACAGAATTGTCTCAGCCTGGTGCCTCTGCCTCACACTGAGGCACACAAAAATGTGCACTTAAATGGCCTTTTTTTGGTGTTCGCTGCTTCGTGCCAGCCCACCGCTGCACCTGCATCCAACTGTGCAGGCTGTGTCTGTGCACCAAATGTGCAGAATGAAAGAGAAGAAATTACATTTGATTTGATATATTTTTAAGCAAAATGTCTGCATGTACCTACAACTGGCAACCTGCTAAAGTAAAACTAAGCAGAATTAGGCTAAATTTACCCCAAACGAAATTCAATTAAGTCCCCTGAATCTACGCTGACAGACAAACGCAACAGCTTTATAAAAGAAAAATACTATGTTGGTGGGTTCAGGAGGAGATCTCACAGAAAAATAGCCAGCGACATTCAGAGGAAAATGTCAGAAAGGAAACACTTGTCAGTCTTGTGAGTGTTTTTGTCTTTCAAAGGTCACAATAACACTTCAGACTCAAACTAGCGTCAACACGACCTCTAAATTCTACATAGTAACTACATACTTACACAGTGAATTGCATTTGTTTTGTTTGGAACAAGCATTACACAAATGTACAACCATAGATTGGGAGCCAGAGGTGAAGTGCCCCCCATTAATGATTCTCTCAGTACATATTAAGTGTATTGCTATGGCTGGCCATAAACTGGGGAGAGAATTGTGCTGTAATGCTTCAGTAATGCTACACTGTTACTGGGCTGGGATACACTTAAAAATCAAATAGTGCTACGACCTCCATTCCATCACAGTACAGTTTAGGTACAGCACAGTTCCTGTACACCAGTGGGAAAGTGCCTAAAGAGCCACCCTTGCCAGTAGGCATGATGGCGAATGCTGGCTAGATTCCAGGTCAGGATTTCAGTTGTGTTGTGAAACACAGAACAGGTGCTGATAATCAAGTTAGTGGGGGAAAACCACCATGAAAGTAGGAGCAGGGGAGCGCTGGGCTCTGTATTCTGGGATAGCCAGGTTCGTGGCAGCATCTCATTTAATAAACACAATGAACTTGAAGTGCATGAAATGGCACTCACGTTTCTACGGCTGAGGATGAGGAGAAAATCATCCTCAGCCGAGAAAACAGACAAAGAAATGCCTCCTCTTCATCTTGTGAACACAAATGAGGTCTGTAGGCCTGGTTTAGGATCCATACTGTTGTTGTTAATGTAAACATGAGTCCTGGTGTTTGAGTGGAGAATATCAGGAGCTAAATGAAGTGTGTGGAATTCGTTTCAGCGAGCGAGGTAGCGTGAACTGCATGTTGGAAACAGAGAAACACAGAGAGAAAGATGTTCCGCCCACAGCCGCCAAACTGATAATTAGCTTCTTAGCGCCATCTCCTCGGGGTCGCTCCTCTCAGGCAGGCGGCGCTCACTGAGCCTCCCTGAGCTGATGTCTAATTAGAGCCGCTGCGTAGCGGTGTCGGTGGTCCTCCCCGGTGGCTGCCAGCGGACACAGATGGGCCTTGATACCCTTAATCGACGGCAGGAAAGACAACAGCATGAGCATGTGGACACGGCGACCCAGCGGTGGCAGAGCCAGAACACCGGAGGCCCGTGGAGGGGGTGGGCGGGGCTTCGGAGGGGGGGCGATAACCTATTAAGAGACACGACAGGAAATCGAACGAGATGAGAGGAGAGATGATGGCTTGAACTGTGACCAGGAGAGCATGAAGGAAAAGTGAAGGCCTGTAGCTCTCACACTCTCCCTCTCTCTCACTCTCTGTCTCTCCACCTAAATGAAGACCTGAATGCAGTTTGAGTGTTTGAATGGGGTTTTTTTTACAGAAACGTGTGTGACTACATTTCATTCTACATTTCTAGTGTTTGTTAGCTTTGTTGATTTTGTGTTGTAGCTTCAGAGCTAAACAATATCAACAGAACACATTTTCAAACAGCACGTATGGCTTAACTGGCTTAAGTCTCCCTTTTCCCCAGCAGTTACATCATGTTTAAATATTAGACAATTTTGTTAATATTTCTGTCTCTCTATCTCTCTTTCTTCAATCTTTCTCTTTCGTTTTCTCTCACTATATATAGTATATCTCACCCGTCTCCCTTCTCTCCTTCTTTTTCTCTCTCTCTCTCACTTTCTAACTTTCTCTATATATCTTTCTCTCCATCAATCTCCCTTTCACTCCTTCTCTCTCTCCCTATCTCCCTTTCTCTCTCTTTCTCTCTCTCTCTCTCTCTCTCTCTCTCTCTCTCCCTCCCTGTATCCCTTTCTCTCTCTCTCTTTCTCTCTCTCCCTTTTCTCTCCTCTCTCTGCAAGCCTCGGGGCAGTGAGGGGTGGACGCTGAGTGGAGGCTGTAAACGGTAACAGGAGATAAGGGAGAAATGTCTACATTAGGAAAGCCTGTGCATCAGAGTGGCTCACGAGAGCACAGGGAGGCAGGAGTGAGCACATGAAAGACTGCTGCTCACCAGGTGTGACCAACAGGCGCAGGCGCCTGACTGATGCTGAGCACCGGCGAGTGCGTGTGTGGAATGAGGATCAAGACGACATCGAGATGAGCAAGAGAGTGACTCCCCTGTGTTAAGACAGAGGACTCAGAGCAGGAGTGAGAGAGAGGGAGACGGACAGAAAGATGGGAAGTGAGAGAAAGAGAGAGGGGGAGACAGAGAGAGGGGTGGGAGAGGGGGAGGTGGGGGGAGAGGGGGAGAGACAGAGTGAGAGAGAGAGGGAGAGAAAGAGAGAGAGAGAAAGAGAGAGGAGAGAGAGAGAGGAGGGAGAGAGAGAGAGAGGAGGGAGAGAGAGAAAGAGTGTGTGAGAGATAGAGAGATAGAGAGAGAGAGGAGGGAGAGAGAGAGAGAGAGAAAGAGAGAGAGAGGAGGGAGAGAGAGAGAGAGAGAGAAAGAGAGAGGAGAGAGAGAGGAGGGAGAGAGAGAGAGAGAGAGAGAGAGGAGGGAGAGAGGAGGGAGAGAGAGAAAGAGTGTGTGAGAGATAGAGAGAGAGGAGGGAGAGAGAGAGAGAGAGAAAGAGAGAGGTATCACTGGTCTAAATCTGACCCCAGCAGAGGAATACTGGAATTAAAGCCATAGTTCAGTGGAAAATCAGATTTCCTCACATGTAGTTGATCAATGAAAACGTGTTTGGTGTCCGACATTTGTTTCTTTGGTTTTTCACTGGAACTAACAAGCTAATGTAGCTGAGAAATACTGGAAGCTTATATTCCAGGACTTAAGTACCATTCAAACTGCCTGCATCACACACATATTATACACTTCCCTCCGACTGCACACACTGAGTTATAATAAACCCCTGTGGGACTGTTACCTTTAAAATGAATAAAAGTGTACTGAATAGCAGTTTAACAGTCTAACAGTCTGAACGGCTGTCGTAGGTGTAAGGGGAAAAGTTTGCGAATTTGATTTTATTCTCTTTTTTGTCAAGCTGTTACTTTAATCTCCTCCTTTAGGTGTTTTCTTAGAAAGTCACCAAAGCAAAGAATTATAGATAACCCATTCATATGTGTCAGCGAATAAGAAAAATGCAAGGAAATTGTTCTGATTAGTGTAAAGTTACACCTTGGATTAGGTGTATTCTTTAGATTTTTTATTGTATTTTTTATTCATACAAAATCGTTTAGTTAAAATTAGGAATCATTTGTGACTAAATACCATGGACAAGTACAAATACACATTTGGACATGAACTGATTAACACAAATATGCAAATCTGAGGAAGAAATGATTATATAAACCAGTGAAAAAGCCCTGGTTGTTTCTGAGGGTTAAATGAGAACCGGACGATTAAGCCTCAGCAAGCAAAACTCATATTGTTTTTGACGTGGCTGCCCTGCGTCCAGCTATTTCCACAGACCTTCCTGTGTTTTTCCACTCCAGAGTCATGAATTTGATACTAAGAACTGATCTAGACTTTCATGTTAACTTCTAACTGTTAACAAACCCTCTGTTTCTGAAGCGCCTCTATTGCAGCTTTTATTTCGGCCAAAAGACTTGTTCCTTCCCGGCCGTCCCCGCAGAATCAACAGGACCCACCCCCGTCCTTCCTGGTATTAGAGACTAATCTCAGAGACGGTGTTTTTATGTGATCATTATCACAGCTTCCTTCGTTTTGATTGTCCGGAGGCTCTGTTTCTGTCTCATTTCCACTGAGTTTATTTGACTTTGTCTTTCAGCACACCGCGGAGTGAAACAGAGCCAGTGAAGCCTCCCATGTGGAACTGACCGCAGGAGTGGGACTGAAGCTCATGTGGCAGTGGCTTTTTGTCAAAGGCTACAAGAGCACCTCCAGACTTCAGAGGAACTTGAGTTGAGTTCCACAGTTCAGTAATAACTCATTCACATTCACGGACATCCTCCATGTGGAAAGCAACATACAGGCTTCAAATAGCTAATGATCT
Source organism: Phenacogrammus interruptus (assembly GCA_037974425.1). Classification (NCBI taxonomy): domain Eukaryota; kingdom Metazoa; phylum Chordata; class Actinopteri; order Characiformes; family Alestidae; genus Phenacogrammus; species Phenacogrammus interruptus. The sequence goes on from JBBPCW010000037.1 coordinate 12,538,585, forward strand.
TATACTTCAAGGACAGTACTAAATGATATACAGTATGCCACTGCATTTTTGTGATAAATTATTAAGAAAATAATTTTAGGTACTTTGGAGAGAACACAAAGAAAGCACGTCTTGGGAAGGTGAAATGCCCCTGTAGTTAGAGGCAGGAGGTTTGAAAATATCCAATCTGAAAGTGTTATTTATTTCTCCTTGCTGCTGATTGGCTGCGGTCTCTTTATTTCTCTGGCAGCTGCAGTTCAAAATTCTGGCATCAGAACAGTTTCCCACGTAGATCTATCTCAAATGTTTCGCTGAGTGTTCTTGTGTTTTTCATTCTGTTCTACTTAAAGCCCTGTATTTTTATTTCTGTAAATTAAATTAATGTATTACTGTATTTACCTGCTTATACGAAAAAACAAAAAACAACAGCACATACCAAAGAAATCAAACAGAAAAACACAAGATCTTTGAACCTGGGAGAACTTTCAAAAAAGTCTTCCCTCCAAATGGGTGGGGAAAACCTGCTCTGGGGGTCCAGAGAGAGGCCAAGTGAGAGCACACTGAATGTAGGAGAAGCAAATGCTGAGCATATAGGAGAGCAAACAGCAGTTTTAGACTTGAAATCTGATTTTACCAATAGTTTCCAAAAAAAACTATTGGGTCATGGCAGACAGAGAATCGCTTGAAAAAGAAAACAGATAAGTTAGTGAAGCAAATAACCTAAGCTCTCTAAAAGGACTGTAGCACCTGGAAACGAACAATGAAATAATTGAATTTAGAGATTAGAGGAGAAAAATGGACTTTTGAGAGACTCTCTTTTGAAAGCTTTAAACAACTGGTTGAAAAGAAATACTTTATTAATCCCGAAGACAGCAGTGTTTTTCAGCTCCTCACTGTGTGGTCTACTTTAAAGGGGAACTCTGTCTGACCCCCTGTACCAAGAAGCCCACCAAATCACAAGACTGAACCCCCCCGAGGACTTCCCAACCCACTGAACACCACAGACATCTCAGACGTAATTCTCCCAATGTGTCTGCACACACAATGGCATTTTGGTGTACACAACAAAACTATCACTGCTGTGTACAAAAACGGTAACTTTACAGGAAAAGGAAAGAATGATTAAACTTTGGTGGTTTTTCATGTAATTCTGGACGACTTGGGAAAAAGGGATATATGAGGTCGAGGTCATGCAATGTCATGATGCACAGCGAATCTTTTAATAATAATTATAATTTTTATCCATCACTTTTCAGGAGAAGCAAAAACATTTTTTATACTTTTTTGTACATTTAAATCGTTTTTGGTGATCCATTTATAGAGAAATCCCAACACAATGCACACAGTATTTTCAGATTTTTCTAAAGAAATAGAAACACAAGGTTTTTTCCTGACAGCAATGTAACGTTCAGTTAACATTTTGAATAAACTAAATTATGGAAATTACATTTACTGGCTCTTTGCTGTGTTTTTGAGAGCCTTGAATCTGGAGCTTTAGCATAAAAGGAAAGCAGCAAGAATAAAGGGGGCAGTAACTAGTTATATTCATTCAGATGTATGTTGAATGGATATTTGATGGAAGTGTTCAGGAATGGTTCGAAGAACATGACAAAGAGTATTGACTTGGCCTTCAAATTTCCTAAAACTTAATTCAATCTGTGGGATGTCCTGGACAAACAAGTTTGGTTAATGGAGGCCCCACCCCACAACTTTCAGGACTTGCTACTAATATCTTGGTGCTGATATCACAGTATATCTCAACGCTAGGCACCGCTGAGGTACCCTGAGCAAGGTACCGTCCCCTCACACTGCTCCCCGGGCGCCGTGTTCATGGCTGCCCCCTGCTTCACTTGGTGAATGGGTTAAATGCAGAGGGGGAATTTCGTGCTGTTCACACTGTGTGCAGTGGTGTGTTCACGTATGACCGAATGATCACTTTCACTTTCACTTTCACTTTTTTTGACGGGTCAAAGGCATTTTTGGGGGTTCGAGGGGTACCCACACACTATCAGATCAGTCATTTTAATGTTATGGTTCTTCATAGTAATATCTGCACCTCTCCGTGCAAATAATTGGTGTGTGTGAGCTGCCTGTGACAGATGACTGTGTAATATGGATTGGGCGCATGAGCAATGCAGAGTCAGCACAGGAAACAACTTCCCAGTAATCTGTTGAGGCGTCTAATCATTCTAATGTGAAGGTAGCAGATAAAAATCTGAAGGAGAGTGCCAACCTCACCTATAAATGGCCAGACTCAGAAACAGCTGTGTAAGCGTTGAATTTAATTCATAAAGCTTCAGCAAAGCTGTTTTTGAGCTGTTTTGTATGATGTTTACTGTGGTTGGCTGTTTCCTATTAATTTAAGTACTGAATGGCTTGTTAGGGTTTCTCTGCGCCTTCCATTCTTTAAAACCCGTTTGATCGGGTTTTAAAGAATTACATAGAAGTAAGTCATTGCAAGTGGTCACAAATCTGTCTGTTGAGTTTGATCATTTTACCGTTTTTCTTAAGTAACAACAAAATGTGAACAAACACAAACACGAAGAAACAAATGAGCAGCAAAACACACAGCAACTTCAAAAAAGACGAGTGTCACTGCTTGGTGTAACTGAATGAAAAGAAATCAGTCTGTGAATGTAGTTATGTGTTCAGTCTTTACCCATGAATGGCTTGGTAACAGCTAGTCAGTTCACAAACCTCTCAGTTGTCCAGTGGTACAGCACTGGCCACTGAATTAGAAGACTGTCGGAAATCAAAAACAGACGATTTAGGCTATGAACGTCAATCTGGGTAGCTTTATTGTCATTTCAGCCAGATATACAGTACACAGTGAAATGGAAGACAGTATCAGTTCATGATAAATAAAACCATCATTATGCACTTTTTCTGCAGGTTAGACACAATTCTGATTTTTTGACCATGACCAGATTTGGACAGTGTGACTAAATCACAGACAGCCTAAAAACAGAAATGACCCATATCATCCCTTTACGAGCCCATTTTCAACCTCCCAAAACGGAGCTTTCATCATGTCACAAAATCGCAATTAAAATATGAATCTGGCATCTTACAGTAGCCAAGAGACCACAGGGATGTTTCAGTGAGACAGTTAGAATTTTTAATATGCTTTTTAAATTATTTTTGGGAACCGTACTAGACTAGTTACACCATTAATCACAAGCCCTTTGCTCGTCAGACAAGGACGAGGTTGAGATAAAAATACCGTGTAGACCACTCAAACATCTCTGAGAATAAAAGTTTTAAGCCCATTTCTACTCTTGCCGAACAAAGGTGCCATGGGACTCGGCAAACAAGACCGAATGGACTATTTTTACCTGTTATGACACTGTGAACAGACCCCTAGACGAAAAGCGTTGGTTGGTCTCAGCATCCCCTCTGAAAGCAAATGACTTTTTCATGAGCCTAATAGGAAATTATGTGTTATTATGTTCTGCCACTTGACACCCGATTATGAAATGGCACAATACAAAGAACAGTGGGGGCGGCGGGATGGAAGATGAAACGAGCGGTGGAGAGGCACAGCGATTCATTTGAAAAAGAATGCTGGCTTTAATTCATTACTCACAAGGAGCAATATTCACCTCATTAAACCAAAATGAAGAAAAAAAGTCATTTTGCCTCCACTCCTGGCCTCATCACAGACATCAAATCCTCAGGGTACGCTCTGTACCCCTCATTACTTTCTATGAAATGAACACACAGTCATTCAAATTTCGTATCTCCTTTCCAGCTCTGGCCTCTGGATGTACAGACCTTCAAAAGTTTGGAGACAGCCTTTGAAAAGTTTGTTGATTTTGCACCATTACTAGTATTTCACAGCACTTGGTTTCACATTCATCAAAGCTGCTATTGAAAAGCTTTTGGCCCACAAACTTTTCCATAGTGCAGAGTAGGTTACATTTAAAATGGAACTCCATCGACATTTAAAACTTAACATTTTTACATAATTAAAGATTGAATTAAAGTTCTTTAAAGTGTTTTCATGCTCCATTCAAGAGAAATGCCACAATTGTTCACTGTAGTGGTGATAGGAAAGCGATAGGAAGGATTTATTGCATCTGTTAAGCAAATTCCTTCAAGTCCTCTCATTCTGATTCCAGAAAGCTATTCCATCAAATAGTTACAATTAAACACCTGAGACATAACAAAAGTTCTGGGGCACGTTTTAGGCCTAAAATGGATTATTTAAAAAAAACATGGTTGATAAACAGGAGTATTGTATGGATAAAAGAAAATAAAAAATAATGATGGAGATATGTCTCAGTATCAAGTTTAGACATAAAGTTCAGATGTAGTAGTAAAAATGTAGTAAAATTAAAATATTATAGACATTGTGTCACCACTATTGTAAAGAACTTGGTCAAATTCTTCGACAGTGCATCGTTTCACATCAGATCACTGTTTGCATCCCAACTAATAGTAATGGAGAAATTTTGAAAAATTGTTATTGTCCCTTAAGAGGTGTCTGGGAAACTACAGGACAACATCTACCAAGGTTAAGATGTATTAAGGGACGTAAGACTTAGGAATGCTGTATGAGGTCTGTTTGAGCCACACAGTGTGAGCACTCTGAACCTAAGAGAGACAGGTCATGCGTTTTCCTCCACCTCCAAAGGAAATATTAGAGCAAGTAAAAATGACACATTTATTAAACTGAGGAAATGGAGTGATCCTTAATGGAGAAAAATCCATTTATTTTATTCGTGTCATGTTTTTGGGATTGCTTTGGCCCAGTGCGATACACCTCAAAGGCAGAACGCAGCAGATAAATGAGAGACAGTCAAAGGAATCTGCAGCACGTGGATCTTCTCATAACAGCATTTTCAAAAGCCGCTATTATTTATATGCAGAATTTCTTCACGTGAGGACAAAAAAATGAATTAGTTTTTAATTAAGTTTTTATTTTTCCAGCAGTTTTATTTTCATCTACTTAAGAAGGGTGTTTAGAGAAATTTCAAGGTTGTTTTACTCGTCCTAAAGGTGTCTCTTTGTTTGCTGAAGCAATTGTCAAAAAGGATGATTCCATAACATTTTAGCCCAAAATCTGTCGTGTCTTGTCAGAAGGCTAAAACTTGACATGGGTGGACTTTTTATGAAGTAATGACCCCACAACCACACATTAAAATCACCAGAAATGCTTCCAGGAACACAAAGTCTTGCAGTGGGCATCTCCAGATTCAAACCCAGCTGAAAACAATTACATTTACAGCATTTAGCAGACGCTTTTGCCCAAAGCTACTTTCATTGTCTAACTACAGGGGACAGTCTCCCTGGAGCAACTTGGGGTTAAGGATCTTGCTCAGGGACCCAATGGTGGTGCTGAAAGTTGGATTCGAACCCATGACCTCTTGGTCCAGAGGCAAGTATCCTACCCACTGAGCTACCTCCAAAACCTGTGGTGTGTACTGAAGCAAAAGCAAAGAGCCAAGAATATCAAGGAACTGGAGCCACTCTGCGCAGAGTGGTGGTCCAGGATCCCTTAACAAGTGTTCTTCAACCCAGTGCTGTTATTCTCATCAGTGCTTCACCAAATATTAATAATAGAGGATGGGGCAGAATATTGGAAAAATACACTACCGGTCAAAAGTTTTAGAACACCAAAAGGTTTCAAGCTTTATTTAATTGAAATTCAAACAGTTCAGGTCCAATGAATAGCATGAAATGGTACAAAGGACAGTGCTGAACTGTGAGAGGTTTAAAACT
>JBBPCW010000037.1:12556804-12573468 GCA_037974425.1 Phenacogrammus interruptus
CCTATCCTGTTTGAGCACTGGTTATCCAGATTTGGTGATCCTGAAAAGTTCCTATCCGGATCAGATTGATCCAATCCGATGTTGCTTTGAAAAACTGGCTCAAAAGTAAGCTGGATTACATGATCACGGATCGCAGAAAAAAGGATTACTAAATCCGGATCACTTTTATCCGGATTAAACCTTTTAAAAAACCGGGCCCAGATCTCAACCCAATAGAGCATCTTTGGGATGTGGTGGAACGGGAGCTTCGTGCCCTGGATGTGCATCCCACAAATCTCCATCAACTGCAAGATGCATCTTATCAATATGGGCCAACATTTCTAAAGGGGGTCAAACACCGTATAAGTATGGTGTTCCTAATAATCCTTTAGGTGACTATGTATGCATGTGTGTATGTATATACATATATACATACACACATAGGAAAAACAAGTACACAATCTGAGTAAACAAATGTTTAATAAAGGCAAATTACATAGAAAGTACACTTTCCACTTCAAGGAATGTTAAACGTAAGATTTGGAAAAGACAGCATACACCCTAGTTTTATAAATTCAGCTTTTTTGCATGCTCATGGTCCACAGCTGTAATCAAAATATACATCTGCTTTCAGATATATAAAAACTATTGCTTTTTAATATTGTGGTACAAAAATAATATTTACACCTCATCTATCCACTTTAAGGAAAAGAAAGCATTAGATCATTGAAGGCAGATGATGTGTGCTGAGGTTCAAATGCTGTGCAAGGCTGCATAATAAAGATTAAATCCTGCCATTTTCAAAAGATTGGTACATTGTGTTCTTCAATAGCACAGCAACTGGTGTACATTACATTACACAAGCTTGAAAAAAATTTGCACAAAGAAAGATCAAAGATATTCCAGCCATTTTTGGTCTGAAATAAATAAGGCCAAAGCCTTCTTTCAGGAATTTCACCACATTGGTCCCATGCACAGGCAAAAGCCTGCTATTTTAACAAGAGATCTGCATACAGACAGACAACCATTTTTTATGCTACAGAAAATATGTATCCAAGGTTAAAGGAGTTTTGGATTTTCAAAAAAAAAACCCCAGAATTAATGTGCATCTACACAGGAATTCAACTGGCTAAGAAACAGACTGCTGAAAGTCAGCTAGGAACAGGTACTACTTAGCCCAAAGATAAATTTCAAACAGTAATGCCTCCAACTAAAATCTTTTTGAATACAATATACTACACTAAAAACTCAGACCAGACTAAACACATGTGCTAACTGGTAAAAATAAACTAATTTTTTTTGGGGGGGGGGGGGGGGTCCAAGATATAAATACCGCCCCCCCACCCAACCCAACCCAACCCCACCACAGCCATTTAAAATAATTTTTTAAGTTTTTACTGGTCATCTGAAAGCAAAAGTAAAAGAAATACGTTTGTCTAAACTGAACAGAGCCTTTGGTTTCAAGCTGTAGTGTACATACAAAAAGCTACAAGAGTACATCAAAAATATTGGGCATTACAATAGAATAGCTATAAAAGATTAACACATGATACATGAAGGCAAATACTTATGATCTACGTGAGGTACAGTAATCATATGGGTTCTACTGACCAATGACCAACATGCAGTGGCCAACCGTATCAAAACAAATATACTTACAAGACTTAATTTGTACACAAATGATTGCATTAAATTATAAAGAAAAAGAATGTAAACATTCTGTCTATACGTACAGTATATATTTTTTTTTAAAATGCTGTTGATTGTGGAAGATGAACAGGGCTGTATTTTCAGGCCAGTTAAAATAGCTTTACACAATGCCCTGGAGGAAGTAGAAATAAATTGTACCCTTAAACTACATGTACATGAGGGACATGTACGCCTCTGGATTGTAAACTGAGTTTTACAAAACATTGGTTTCACGCCAGAAAGGAATATTATCGTTTATGTTCTCAGAAAGAGCAGTAAGAATATAATAAACAAAAAAAACAATAAGGCACAAAAAGTACCTCTGGAAAAGCAGAGCAGTACTTTCAGAGAAAAGCCTCTAGTAGCAAGTTTATCAATGCAAACAATCTTTGCTGTGAAATATTTAAGGCTTAAAAGGCTTAAGAAAGGAAAATACGGATAAGTGATAGTCCTCACAGACACGTAAAAAAAGTTCTTATGAACCATTCGATATACTTCATAAATACAATAGCGGAATGGTGGAAGTGTGTTGTGGTTGAGGCTTCCTTCAACAGAGGTCATCCCAACTTTAATGTTTGTATGTGGCTGGTCATTCCAGCCTCAGTCTTTTTTTCCCCTCTTACAGGCCCTTTCTCCCCCTCAAATGGTAGATTTAGAGAAAGACACCCGAAGATGGTGGTTCTCACCAAGGTCATGGTTGTGGAATTCAATGAGCGATTCAATTGCTTCTTCCACTGAGCCCATCTGAATCAGGGCCATCTTGCGATCTTTCCTGTAAGGCATCACTATGTTAGTATTGAGAAGATTGTGTGTGAGAGAGACTGAGAAAAGCAAGTATGGATCACTTATGTTAATGAAAGGACTTACTGAAAGAACTTGAAGTTCTTGACCAAGGCTCCAGAGCTGGAAAACAGAAGCTTGAGATCATCTTCCACAACTGAAGGGCTAGAAAAGAATTAACATACATGTTAAAGACCTTTTGCTTCAAGCAGAGGGAATAAAATGACCTTGATTGATTGTTTTTTTTTTCCTTACGGGATATTGGAAAGATGCAGGGTTGATGAGGGAGGGAAGATGTTGGAGTAGTTCTTGGAGCCAGGCTTCTTAAAGCGATGAAGGGGAGAGTTACTATAATCCTTAGTAAGCCCCTGGTCCTCATGACCCTCACGAGGCAGCTGAACAGTCGTGTGTTTGGATAACGTGATACGCAGAGCCCTCCCATACAACTTCTGTCCATTCAAATGGCTCATGGCTAGGTAAATAGAAATGAGGGGATGAAGAAAAGAAAAAATCACAATTGTAAAATATGCAACTGCTATGTATACCCATTATTTTTAACTTGTTGGTGTATTTACAAAAATTGTTTTAAATGTTTTTACACAGACATATTCAGACTTTCTTTACCTAGCTGGGCCTGAGTACCATCGGACATCTGAATCAGAGCATTCTCCTTTTTGTTGAACATAATTTTCACCCTAATCACATCACCATATACACCTAAACAAAGGGAAAGAGTCAATGAGTTGGGTTAAATGTGTACAATTTCCTTTATAGTTTTAACAATTCCAGCCCTACAACAAACTTCAGGTCACAATCAAGACACTCCATCAAATGAGTGTATCTTTATACATTACTAAAAGTGCCTCAAATAAAAACCTTAAATAGAGCTCAGCTAGCCAATGTTACCTATTTAACAGGAATGAACTTGATTCCCATGACCTACGTACAGGTCTAACAGAAAGTAATTCTAGGGTTAAAAACAGCATTTAAGATAGTTGGCAAGGCGAAAAAAAAGTTTAGCCACAAGGACAGAGGAATTAAACAGTGGCACTTTGGTGCAGGTTGTGGAAAAAGGAATAGACTTTTGTGTTTCTCCTCCTTTAATATATGAATAAACGGATTTGAGAAAGTGAGACTCCGCTGTAAAAGGCTAGCTTGAGGGCAAAAGGTTGGGTGAAATAAGGCTGGTTCTACAAAACGAATGAATGAATGATAGGAGTCTTGACTATTAACCAAAGTTTAAAAGCTTCCCTCAAAAGACATGCAAAAAACAAGCAAAATTTCAACACATGCATCTAATATTAAATGTTCTGTAGTAAGGCACAAAAAGATACAGCATCTCAAGTTCCAAAAGACTCTGAATACTCCATCAGCCCCTTAATCAGGTGTTGAGATTGCTGCAACTTTTTGGAGTATATATATATATAGCTCAACACACAAACAGCAGAAACCAAGACAAACTGCCTTGTGAGGGAAGAAATTGGAAAAGAACAGAACAAACAAGTGATAACAAAAAGATGCTAAGGATAACATACCGAAAAGAATAAAGAGGCATTGGGGCGTAACTCTCTTTAGAGGACAGCAGAGGAAGGCAGCGGAGGGAGAGGGGACAGGTAAAGATCGGAGGCAGAATGGAGGTTCAACATATCCACAGCGAGGAGGCAGTTCCACGGGAAATGGCGAAAAACGGTGGTTGGATCATGAAGATGGTTAATGGATTGGAGCAGAAAAAGGAGGGGTGGACATGGGGGTGTAAGGAATATATTTATATTTTGTAGAATGTGTGTGAGAATGAGTGTGTGGTAATTTGGCAGTGTAAACGTCATGTGGAGGTGGACATGTGCGTACAGCAGGACGACAGTTTCAAAATAAAAATAAGAATGGGGTAAGGGGAAATGGGGAGGGAGAGAAAAAAGGAGGTAAAAAACAAGGTCAGTATACATACGGAAATACAAGTGGTCAAGTTAACTTTTAAAGAAAATTATTCAATAGAAGAAAGTGCTGTTTTTCTTGCAATTAAAGATAAAGCAATTCATTCCTTAAGATAACCAAAAGGTATGACTAACTGCTGGAGCCTCTTTAAAAGAATAGTCAAACCATTTGCAAGTTCGTTCTATGAATTATACCTACATAAACTTTACTACAATGCATCACTGCTAGGGCTGGGTGATTAATCGAAATCAACATTCAGAACCTATAATCGATTAAATTTTTCCAGGGCGATAATTTAGATTACTTTCCCTTTAAAAGCACTACCGCGTGTGGAGTCACGTGACCCCGCTCCGTTATGTTACGTTATTCGGCCGACATGTCGAGCATGGAGAGCTTAAACACAGACAACTGAGCAATTTGTCAGTGAAAGAGTTAAAATGTTCAATTAATCGAGATTTTGATTTTAGGTCAAATCGCCCAGCCCTAATCACTGCACAAGAGACCAGAGTAACCAGGCCTTAGTAGATAAAATCAATTTCCAAACTCCAAATTATTTACATTTGTTGGAAAAACAAATCTGTTCTCAAACCTGAGAAACTGTAGTATGAACTTGTATCAATGGACAAGGATATTCAATTAAAAGAGAGATCAGCAGGAAAATCTTCAAGCTTACAATAACTTCAGAATGTTAGGAAGAAATTACAAGACTAGAACTAAGCAACAAAAAGAATGAACAATCAGGGAGGAAAAAAAGCAAAGCTTATGTTAACTGAAATTCAAAGTGCCAATCTAGATAAACAATATACAACCATAGAACATAATACAAATTGATCAAATCCACAAAACACTGTCCCTTGCCTCCACAAATTAACAGACTAAAAAAACAAACAAACAAAAAAAAAAAACCATGCCTTAAAGGTTAAATAACGTCTTCTGTTTGAACAGACCCATAAGATACTACAAATAAAATTTAACACAGCAGCTTATGGTCAAGCTGAATTCTTACTTTGCCCTGAACTACTTGCTGAACATGTAAGAAATTCTACTTGTTGCTAACCTCGGGGTTCAGATTGCTCACTAGCATGACACAGTGTCCACTGGAGAGGGTGGGGAAGCCCAGTCTGCCTGCTGCTGCTGCTGCAGCTGCTGCTGCCCCAGGGATGGCCAAAGAGGCCAGGGCTCCAGGAACACCAGGCACAGCCAACCCTAAAACAGAAACATGTTACACTCATAGCAATTAATGCACACAACTCAAGAATAGCAGAAATAATAGAAAAGGTACAGCTGAAATTATTGACATACCTGCAGCCTGCTGAATGGCAAAAGCCGGAGGGAATGCATGAGCACCGGCATACGGGGCAGCAGAAATTATTCCAGGAGTAGCTGCAGGAAGAAAATGTAATATTTAATATTTTCAGTTACCCAAATTAAGATAGAAACACCTCAGTGAAACTAGTGCTTGGTAAAGCTGAATGAAATGGTGGCTATATCTATTGGTGTCCTAGCTCTCAGTACATAGTTAATTCCAAGTTTAGCCCAACAACATTACTCATTAGCAGCTAGAACATTTCAGTTTTTGACAACCCAGGACATGGCTCAATAAAATGTACTTGCTTTCTGTTTACTTGCATTTGCTTCAAAACAGAACAGTTTCCAATTTACGATCTGTTTGCTGCAATGGAAATCCATGATTGTGAAAGTTATGTGCAAAATAACGGGTCAGCTCAATTTTTTGCATTTTGTAATAACTGAGGCTTATCGGCCCATGTGTCACTTATGCCTTACCAAATGCAGCAGCTGCCATCGCATGATGTTCAAGAGAAGGCTGGCTGTCCCCAGTGGGCAGATCAGGTCGTGTGTAGTCCCGGCTCTTATCATTGTTGTACTTAACATTCAAACTAGTCAGCTTGGAAAAGCTGATGCGTAGAGTACAGCAGGCATTGTAGATGTTCTGCCCGTCTAATGCCTGGGTAAAGACCATAGGAAACAATTTTCTGAATATACTTTATTAAATTTAGACATATTGCTTTAGAAAAGCAAACATTTCTGGTGTGTGAATTCAGTGATGCATATCGAAGCTGTGTATTGAATTTTTTTAAAGTCCCAAACACAGCTTTCAAACAACTAAATTAGCCATTTTGTGGAAACTAGAGTAAGTATTCAACCTACACAATTTATCCAAAACTTTTAAATGAGATAGTGAGCATGCACTTAGCAAATGCACTAGCTTCACAGTTAAAACCAGAGCAGATTAATTAACTTGGACAAGGAGTTCTAAAATATTTATACAAAACTAGGCATTTTAAGAGTGCCCTCTAGATGGCACCACTTACCAGCTTTGCATGCTGAGCAGTAAGACCATCAGCAAACTGCAGAAGAGCTTGGAACTGGTTGTTCTTGGTAAAGGTAATTACTTTCAACACTGTGCCAAACTTTGAAAAGATCTGTTGGGAAGGATGAATATTAACAAAAAAAAAACCTTTTCACTAAGCACCATTTCAGTACAGACATGGAGAATACAGCTCCAACACATACACATGCAGGCTAATAGTTAAGAGCACAGCTGACAAGAGAAACATAGGGAGCTTACTTGGTGTAGAACATCAAGAGTAACAGGGTAGAAAAGGTTTTCCACAATAACTCTGAGGACAGGGCTGGGGCCAGTCACACCAGAAGGGTCCACACCCGCAATAGACATGCTGCCTGTCTGAACTGCATTCACAGCCTGCAGTGCTGCCTGAGCTCTCTACCAATGAAGGAGGAAAGGAAGATTATTTAATTCATCGAATTACTACACCTACATAAATAGTCAGGTCCACTCCTTATGGTGTTTACAAATAAAACAGGAAACTACAAAAAAAAAAAAACTACCCAGTAGATTACAAAATACTGAATACTAAGGCAAGATGCTCATTAATGTCTATAACACTGAAATAAGGCTAAAGTAAAAAAAAAAAAATACTAAAGTAATGGACACTAATTCTAGTGGTGAAATTGTCTTTGAAACAACAACAGTTGAAGTGTTTATTCAAGCAGATTACACAAGACAAATGTACAAACTAAGCAACTCAATCAGTGGAATGAGTAGGTAGATAAGGCCTCAGCTGTGGAATGCAAACAGAATGAAGTCTCTAAAGCTTCTCTTAAAAGTGAGGGCAGGCTTTTGGGCAGTACAGTACAGAAAACCACAAGATACACGGGAAGCAGTAAACAAGCCCTTCAGCTCATTAACATTCCAGGGCAGTGGGAGGAACAGCAATCACAGCTACAGCTGCACTATAAAACAAATGACAAGGTTGCGGGACACAGTATTTTTTTTACTAGATCCAACCACTACTAGTATTTAACTGCAATTTTTTTAATTAAATTTGTTAAACTACCACAAAAATCTAAACCTGGACGAAATAATATGACTGAAAGTATGTTATAAGCTTTGCCTTGTAAGAGTTAAAGTTGTTTTTCAGTGCAGAAAAGACAGGGAGGGAGAGGAAAAGCATGTGAGAAAGCTGGAAGACCTCACAAAGCACATACCACTTGGTTTGGTGAATTATCTGTTTTCAGCTCTTTGTGGTTGGAATACTGCATAAAAATAGGATGATTCCTGATGACTGGAGTGACTGAGGAATAGTAGCTGACCATAGTCTGGGCTGCCTCTTCTGTGTTCATCTCAAGGAATGCCTAGGCATATGAAACATGGATTAACACAGATGCCACCAAAAGTAGTGTTTTTCCATGCATGGTTTGAATTACTGGGGCATTACTACTCTTAATCAGTGTTGGAGGAAACCTTGGAGCAATGAGTTGTTTTTTGTTTCTGTTTTTCTTTTGCATCCCTCAGTGTCCCGTTTTCTAAAGCATGATCTTATTGCTTTGGGTGGTATAGTAAAAATACCTGGTTCTTTCCTTTCAGCATAAGCAGGTTGGTGACTTTGCCAAAGGGAAGGCCTAAAGAGATGACCTCAGCCTCGTTGATGTCACTGGGTAGCTTACGTACATGTATGACACGGGATGGAATACCGGGACTTCTGATGTCACCTTTAAACTTCTTGCTGTCGTTCCCATTAGCTGAAACAGGGAATACAAATTAGTTCACTTTGCTAAGAGCTCATGCAAGCTCAGTATCGATAATGAAGTTCTATGGGACAAATATACCTGCTGAACTCATGATATAAGGTCCGTTAGAAACACAGGAGAAAAGCTCGTCAGATCCTCTCTGCAAAGGAGAAAAAAAAAAAAAAATACAATTAAGAAATCGCAACGAGGTACAGTTTATTAATAACCTACAACTTGACCTCCCCCCTCCATTGTATCACTTCACTAAACGAGGAGCAGACACTAAGAAGGGCATCAAGTAGACAAGTCTTTACACTATAGGAACAAGTATGGACATGGTGAAACATTTAGCTTCAGGAAGCTGCCAAGCAGCCGCAATCCTACAAGAAACAACCAACTTACCAAATAAGGACACGCTTGGGCAGCTTATTACATGTTGTTAAAAAAAAGAAAAAGGAAAAAAAGTGGGCCAGGAAGTGCGCATAGTGACAACACAGTGCCCCCCCCCCATGCAAAGGGTGGGGTCACACATCAACCAACAGCCCTAAACATTCCCCAGCCCCACCAGTAAGGAAACAAGAAAGGAACTCGAATTTAAGCAGTGGGGGTGTGAGGGATATTGCAGTTTCTGGGTCAACAGGCAAGAGGAATGAGTGGGCAGTCTGAAATTGCAATACAATTTGATTTATATACTAGGAGGGGAAAAGTGCTATAACTAAAAAAATGCAGTTTGCCCTGTTCTGTTATAAAGGAGTTCATTCTTCACATGTAGTTTTACTTCTTTCGGCAGGGTACTGAAGGGGGCGGGGGAATCCAGTGACCAGGCATTTCCAAGACCTAGGGGGAAGGGTGTGGACAAAAATCATACGGTACAACTCCAGGGTGCGTTTTGCAGTGAGCAGATATCTTTGCATCAGGGTCAATAAGGGTGGGCAAAGACAACAAACCCAAAATACTTCATTTAAAGCCACACCAAGTGACCAGTGGAATCAAATCACCAAATGAGGAGCATATTTTCGCTATGCAGGCCACATTTATGCATCCTCCACCGTGCATTTAAAATTCCACTGCCACAGGACTCAATTAGAACCATATGCAGAGTCGCAGAAGGGGGGGGATGGTGCCACTAAGGTCTAACGAGGTAAAGAAACACTGGGTTCTACCCACACATCTGCATGTTGTTTCAATACTGTATGCTTCAAAACTGCATATGCCACAAAGCCACTTTGAGTGGTCTACTCAAACTACAGAACATATTTCACTGTATTAAAACTGTACACAACTAATGTTTTCTTCAAAGCAAAAAAATAAATAAAAATCAGCAGTTACATGGTTAATTCAGTACTTAAAGCTGACAAAGGAACATGGAACAGGGGAATTTGCAACTGTTTTGAGGTGTGGAGTAAAGTGAAACCAGGTTAAAAGGATTAGAAAGGTGTGGAGGGTAGGAGACACCAACAATTCACGCCAAGAATGGGGCCGTTACCACGGCAGCCCTGATTGTCATTCGCTCACCATGGAGACGTGCCTGTGGCTGCAGGTGAATGAAACCCAACCCAGGACTCTCTGGCCTGAATACACAAGGCTGATTGTCTTCACAGGGCCAGGTGTACATTACTCCTACTATTCAAGCTAGTCAAAGATTTACCACCGCAGCCGGAGATTATGACAAGCGTCTTGCCCTTAACTCAACATTTCAGAAAATCAATCTTTGTGTATGCACAATATGCTGCATATCTGATTTACACCAAAATTAAGTGCAGCAAAAAAGGCAGAAAACATACTAAGCAAACCCCAATCTGACCCATTAGCACTTCCCCCAATCACCTTCCCTCTAATCAGCATTGCTGAACAAATACAAGAGCAACATGTGTACACAGAGGGGAGAGGCAAACATATTTGCATGTGATGAATAGGCTCCATTCATGTCATAGTGTCAACATCCAAGCCTATTTTTGAGGAATGCTTTTAAAAATGGGTTCGCTCGTAGCCAGGGCAAACAATTAACTCGCATAATGCAAACCTAAAGCAGGTCTGAGAATACAAGTGCTGTTAATAACCACTAAAGAGCATGAGACACATCTAAAACACTTTTTTTAAATAAAGTCATTACACAAGGGGGAAAAAATTTCATCATAATATCAAATTACAGGTGGTTTCACCCCATAGAGCCTAGTAAAAATTCAAAAAGAAAAAAGCACATAGCATCTTCCCTCCAGAGAATGTCCTAAAACCTACAGTGAGATTTTTAGGACATCTTATACCACTTTATGTCTTGCATAAGCCAAGTTAGTCATATAAATGGTGCCTGTGAATTGCCCCTTTGTTCTGGATATGGTAGGTTCCCCTTACTACCACATACCACAGATGATTATCTTCACTGAAAGACTGAGGAGGAATGCATATGTCACAGTAACCTTTGAAGGTTGATCCAAGAAACCGAGGCCTTCTCTGCTTAATGCTTTCATTCCCAGTACTAATACTTTCAATACTAAACAATGCATTTGTAAAATATGCCTTAAATGTGAGTAAAAAGCTGTGCGTCTTTACCACCATTGTAGCACGTTACCACACCTTTTATATTCTCTAAATAAAATGGTATAGTGCGATTACACCTGTTAAAAAGGTGTTGTCCTGGTTAACGAGTGTAAGCCATCCAACGCATTATTCTATTTGAAGCCAAACAAGTCAAGTCGGTTTGACAGGAGTGGTGGAAACGACATGATACACATCAGTAACAGGCATGCAAGAAAGCAAGCTTACAGGAAGAAGCCAGAGTTCATAAGAGGAGATCAAATGCAAAGCAAAAAGCCTTACGGCTGGTTATCGGAGGACTTCATGTTTAAAATAGCTTAAATTACACCTGAAGAAAGCGGTGCTTACCTTCGTACCAACAGCAAGGTCATGGACCACACTGCAAAGAACAAAGAAAATATTAGTTAATGTGGAAAGACAAATACAGCAACCTTCTACTGAAATGAATATGAAAAGCAAAAGTAATTAAGCTTGGGCAACAGGTCAAAACTGAACTGCAACATACTGTGTATTAATAATGAAACTACTGATCAGGAGTATATGGTAGCCTATCTAGATGCAAAGACTGATATATGCTTATACTGCCATTATTGTATAACATCTCAAAAAGCTGAAACAGTTATGTTAACATCTTTCTACTACAACTACTCAGAGTTAATTACGCAGTCCAAACTACATTCCTTCCTCCTTTCCCACAGATCTCCCCCATTGCAAGAAATATGACTGGCATTTGGGGCCAGGCACTGGTTGAAGATTAACCCCCACATCCTGTTTCTCATGATCTTACAGGAAATGTAGTGGCTCATTTTGCAGAACAGAGCCAGTCAACTTACTCATTTAGTTAAACCCCCCCAAAAAAACTAGAGTTTCAATCTTGCAATGGGTGAGCGGATGCAAAAAGCTGAGGCAATTACCCCAAAATGTAAAAAGTAGTTTAGACCCAGGATATAACAGAGATATTAAAGTTTTAGTTGTAGTTTAGCAATGTTAAAAGCAAATGCCCATTCAAAAAATACAAATCGGATGAAAATTTATACAGACACTTTATACAGAAAAAAATGTTACTACTGAAAATTGGCATGATTGTCTGAACTTACAGAAAACATTCTTCCTGGGAACATAGTCTGACCAAGTAGTAAAAACATGATGACTTACTCTAATTCTGCGTAACTCGATCCCATAGGATACAATTCAGTCTCTAGGCGGCTGCAGAGAGAAAAAAAAATATCAAAGTCGAAATAAAAAGAAAAAAAGAAAAAAACTTCAAGTTATTGCTAGGACTTGACTAATGTAATGCACTCCGTAAGCTTCAACTAACATTACAAACCTCGTTTCTTTCTGACTGCAATGCAACAAGTGGCCGAGCTGTGTTTAACAAACTAGCTAACGGCTAGGCTAGGGCTGCAGTCAGAAGAGAAAAGTTCCGTTTTTCTGTGGGTAGCTCACCAAGGGAGCCACAAAAGTGCAGCGGAACGAAACAAAGATAGATGGAGGACAGAGTAAGACTGGAGCCTTATTAATAATAAAGTTATGGGGTAAAATTAAAGTTAGCTAAACGCTAACAGACGATCACAGAAAAACTGTCGGTTTGTTTCCATCGCAACCCCGGGAGTGCGCGTGCACGTTAATTAACCAATTCGCCAACAAGTGTTAGTTTAAAATATTATCTATTCGATACGAGAAGTGTTAAAATAGCTAAAATAAAATAAAAAATGAAACGATACACGTTTCTGTACCTCAAGAAATGTATCACTAAACTCACCCGTCCATTGCACAAAGAGGAACTTCTGCACTGATCAGGAACTTTGCTGCTCGGCTCCGTTTTCTTATAGCTAAAATGGCGGCGGGCGCCGAGGCGGGCCAAGTGACGCTTCTGATTGCACACAGCCAGGGCCGCAGCGGCGGTCCTGATTGGAAGCTGCCGAAGCTGGTGTCCCGAGCGACGCTCCTGATTGGACAAGACTACAGGCGGTCCCAGTTTCTGGACGAATCAGAATAAGTATCGAGAGTCTCGATACCGTTCACCGAACCGATTCTTTTGAACTTTATAAGCCAAAACAACTTCGTTTTTAACCAACCTACATACACGATATGGACAAAAGTATTGGGATTCCTGACCATTAGACCAAACAGGGACTTTAATGACTTTGCATTCAAATACATAGACTTTAATATGAAGTTGGCAGTTGTATTTGCAGTTCAACTCTTCTTTTTTTCTGAGTTTCTGTGGGAATTTGTGCCCATTCATTCTGTAGAGCATTTACGAGGTCAGGCTATGACGTTGGACGAGAAGGCCTGGCTCGCAATCTCCTATACCAAGCAATTCAGCTTACATTCAGAGTGGACATCTACATGCTCTCATCAAGCTACCAAGCTTATATCATTTACAGTTTTAGCTCTTTTAATTTTGTGCTATTAAATACCACTATTCCCTGTAACTCCTCCTGGAGAGTCTCTGTTATCTGCATCTACATAACAGCCTTCACATAACAGGTGGTCACTGTGTCCTGAACGATACTGACCAGAGACCTGCTGCTGCTTACACATTAATAGTTCATGTGCATGGATGGATCTCACAACAGGCACATGGTTTATTCTGTTACGGGCCCTAATTTCACTGATGAAAATTATAAAACACTGACAAATTTATAGGGCTAATCACAGCTTTGGAAGAGGATCTATTTTTTTTAAACTGTGACTGATTAAACAGGTGGCAGGTCATTTTCAGTCAGGACAATAGACTGAGACATGGTCTTTACCACCCCCACCCCAGTGCTGACACAGTCTGCTGATCACACTCTTATCTGCCTGCATTGTTAGTTCTATTCAAACCATCCCTGGAGCTCCTTGATGTCTCTGGGAGCACCTGAAGTGACACAGGATCATGGAAAAAGGGATCGGTTTTCAGAATGGGCCTAAATTACCACCAACAACAAGAAGTAAGGATGAATGAATGGATTTAAGATGAGTATCAAACCCTTTTTTATGTTGCAACACAACCCTTACCATCATAATATTATTCTATGTCTAAAGCCGTTGTACTCTTACTCTCCTATTTACTCCCCTACAATGAGCACTGTAGAGGAAGAACTTTGGATTCGGGTATCGTCATCAATAATTTCACATCTCACACTAAGGAAATTGCTTTTCCATGTGGGTGCAGGTTACACACCTGCTTAAAGATAAATAATGGATTGAGAGGCCACAAGTGAAACTGAGACTCATTGTCTCCAAGGCAGCCAAGGACCAACAGGCCACAACAGATGGGGAACCCAAATACCGGCTCAAACAGAGGCAGAGTTTTTTTCCCCACCAATTCTAATTGTATTACTGTTGTTATCATTATTATAATAATTATTAGTGGTAGGATCAGGAGCAGTAGTAGTAGCAGTAGTAGTGCTAAACAGAAGTGGTTAGTGTAGCCTAAAAGTGAAAGTAAAGTAAGTAAAAGAGCCATGCTACAAAAAGAGTAGAACCACACAACCAGCAAGCCACAAACTTAAATTCACCACTCTTTTCAATGCATTCTCAAAGCTCCAATATGAGTCAGCACCAGTAAAGCTGTCCATATGTTCAATATACCAACAAAAAACAGAATAAGGAAATACAATTAACAATCTGGAATGTGGCGTACTTCCCTATTAAATATACTGTTGTAGAAGCAAAAGTATTATGATTTGAATATGAAAATCCCCAGGAAATTTTACTTAAAGCTTCACCGATATGGGAAGTGTGGGCTATTGGCAGTGTCTGATATTTTTCTTGTGCATATATCTGCTAATGCAGATACATAAACATTTATTAAGCGTTTTATACATCAGATCTACGTCTGTCTGGATTAGCATTAACAATTATTTCGGTAGGGCTGTAACATGAATAACATGCACATATTTTAACACAGAAGTCCAGCTAAACCTACTGCTTTTCTGAGTTCAGTAATTAACTCAATCAAAAATTAGTGTAAAATATAGGTCGGATCTGAACATTTGTCTGATCCTGGTCATTTTTAAAGTAATTATCAGTACCGATGCAATTCCTCGTCAGTTTGCTTCCCTATTGAGAACCTCAGAGTAATTAAACTACTGTCATGTTAAAACTACTATTAAACTACTGATCATGTTTATAATAAAAATGAAACACAAAAACAGCAAAGATGTCAAGGATTTCTTCTGTCCAGTGTAGAAATCAGGTACATAGAAACTACTGTCCGAGCCGCACACTTCTACACATTACATGGATAAAAGTATTGGGACACACCTCTTAAATATTGAATTCTGGGAGCCTACTATTTTCAGTGAAGGACACACGAAGACATTTTGGACAATACCATGTTTCCAACTTTGTGGACAGTTTGGGGAAGAACCTTTTTTCCTAGCATGACTGCGCCCCAGTGCTCAAAGCAAGATACAAAAAGACATGGTTGGGTGAGTGTAGAAGTCCTTGGCTGGTCCCCACAAAGCTCTGACCTCAACCCCATCCAGCACCACTGGGATGAACTGGAACGGAGATTGCGAGCCAGGGCTTCTTGATCAACATCAGTGCCTGAACCTGAATGAGCACAAATTCCCACAGAAACTGATAAAATCTTGTGGAAAGCTTTCCAAGAAGAGTTGTTACAGATGCCAATGCGGGGACCAACTCCATATTTGAATACAATGTCATTAAAGCCCATGTTGTTGTAATTGTCAGGAGTCCCAATCCGTTTGTCCATATTGTGTATTTTACATTACTGAATGGGGTTCTAGTGGTTGTGGACTATTTTATATACTATCTAGTGTATTAATGCGCTGTTTGAGTCAAATACAGTCAAACGTGACGGAGAAGTGCTGTTTTTAATCCTGCCACCTTGTGGCAAATGTAGGGAATCGCAAATGAAGTCCAATAAGCTGACGCCTGAGTCTCTTAACGTTGCTGTCGAGAGTAATAACACAGCCATGCTTGTGAAACAGACCACATTTTGCCAGTTCTAACTTTCTATGCTTCGGACACCTTTTGGAAATAAACATCAGTGTTGTACAGGCTAATTATGTTTTAACACAAGTTGTTAAAAACCTTGCTTCTTGCTTAAGAATAATAGCAAATGAATTGCAAAAAAATAATTGCAGGATAAAATTAAGAAGTTACAACATCAAGTCATTAACAGCAGATCATCTAAATCTGGTAAGTTGGGCCTCCAGCACATCCTATACATGCATAATCAAATTGGGGCATCTGATTAAGATTTGGGGAACTTGAAGGCCATGCCAACAACCATAACTCTTTCCTCAAACCATTCCTGAACAAAGAGTTCACTAACATTAGGGAATACCATTGCCATGAAGTGGGTACATGATCTGTAACAATGTTTAAATAAGTGTAAAGGTACATGAATGCCAGTACCCAAGGTTTCCCAGCAGAACATTGGCCTGAGCATGACACTGCATCGCTGGCCTGCCTTTTTCACATAGTGCACCCTGGTGCAATTTCCTCCCCATGTAAGCGACAACATGATGTAAAAGAAAACAAGATTTATTAGACCAGGCTGCACTCTTCCAGTGCTCCACTATCCACATTCAGTAGTGGGCAGGGGTCAGAATGGGTGTTCTGACCAGCCTGTGGCTACACAGACCTAGTGAAGGTGACCATTCTGTAATACGTGAACACACCACAGCAAAGGATGTATTTATCCCATTCACTAAGTGAAGCAACAGGCAGCC
>JBBPCW010000037.1:12580363-12591277 GCA_037974425.1 Phenacogrammus interruptus
GTGGTGTGCTGAAGGTAGGATTCGAACCCATGACCTCTTGGTCCAGAGGCAAGTATCCTACCACTAGGCCACCACCATCCCGGTGTTATGTAGCTGTTGTACTGAAATCTGGGCCCACATATGAGCTCATGGTGTTTTGGGAGGATTACAGATGTTAACAATGCTTTCCTTCGCTGAGATACAGCTGCAACAATACTAACCCCCAGCCTCACTTACCCAAGAAGTAGATCCAGCTCTCCACCGTAAATGCCATGATAGCCATTCCGGTGCAGTTAGAGATAATACCAAGCAGAGAAAGGGCTGTGTCCCCCAGGACCCCAGACAGTGCCAGGACTCCCAGGAAACTGCTCAAGTACATGCCATCAGTGGCCGCCCTGCCGTACCCCGCCCACACAGAGTCCCAGCTCAGAGGAGGCTTTAGCACATAGAGCGTCAGAACGTTTTCTGCTCCGATCATGCCCAGCATGAACAGCACCATGGCCAACATCAGCAGTCTGACAGCCACAATGTCTGTTCTCTCCGTTCTCCCTGTCCGGGACAGCAGTGGTTCTTTGCCATCATCATTTTGACCCGAGCTGGACAGGACAAAAGTGGAGTAGAGGAGTGAGACCACACTGAGAGAAACTGCCAACCCCAACAAGACCACTCCTCTATGGTCTATCCGGTACACGTGCCCAGACAACAGACCTCCCAGCACCCCTGCAATTAAGGTGATTATTAAGATAAAATGTTATTATAATATGTATGACAAATTGATACATGCATATAATAGGTCCCATCAATACAAATGAACAGCTAATCATTAAAAACACATTTAGAAACAGTATAGACAGCAACAGCACCACCATCTGTGTACAGTCACCGCACAAAGCTCATAATAACAAGCAGCGGCTTTGTGGTTAACCTCTCATCCTATTATAGGAAGTCAGACCATCATTCTGTTATCTCACTTCATTTACTGTAAAAATTTCTCTGGTTCATTCTTGTGTGATTTACACTTAATTAATAGGAGTTAATGTTCAAGAACTAAACTAAAAACTCAAATGTTAAATTCCCCACACAAATGTTTGTCTGGTGTGATGTAGACATCACTGTATTGCAATTACAGTTTTGGCTTTGGTTCTGAAATTACCATGTCAACTTGCTACTGCCCAGAAACCATGCCAAGACTTTCTACAAAACATCGGAATTTGAGGCTTTGTTCCCATTTAACCCCTTCTTCTATACACAAATATGTGTAAATGGCTTTTGTTGATATCACAAGCTAAGTTTGCATGTATGGGGAGTGATATGACAGCATTGTATTTTACTGGGGAGTGAACAGTTAGTGAATTTACAATCTACCTACTTTCAAAAAAGTTTATTAGAATGTGGATTCTTTTATTACGCGTCACTTCTTTTTTGCTGGGGCTTTCTGTCTGCTTGTTTCTGAGTTGTTCACAAACCTCATACAAAGTACACTGTGTATCATGAAGGAGTAGATGCTTCCACCTCACCTGCAATCCCATAACAGAGATCCACAACATTGAGCTTCAGAGTGCGGTGCCTCTGTTTGGAGCTAAGGGCTGCTAAAGCCACCACACCAGCCCAGTAGGCAGGGGAGCCGCCACTGAGGCCATATATTGTAGAGCCTAGGAAGAGGAACTCCACAGGTAACTTCAAGAACAAGAAGATGAGCAGGAAACACATGCCCAAGACAGAGCCCAGCTGAGAAGACACCAGAAAGACTTTAGGCCCCTTTCGATCCGCCAGACGCCCCAGCGGGACGATGGACAGCATGGCTGCTACAGCACAGATGGTAGAGTGAATAAGGAAGAATCGTGACGATGCGGCTTGGGCTTTGTCAGCATGTCCATCCGCCAATTCCAGCGATCGATTGTACACAGTCAGTGTGAGTGACATCTCAAAAAACGAGGTGCCCAGTTTATAGATGATCACCACCGGCTCCACTAAAGTCAGAAGTCTCTCCATCATATCACCCAAGTGTCTCAGTACTCTTTACCTTTAATACATTTTGAAAAGAGCTGTAATCAGAAACAAAACATCTACATGCAGCATTTATAGTTCTCTAAATAATGCTTCCATGTTCTAAGATATTTATTTTGTGTACCATTTTTATTCGTGCATTCAGTTGCTTTTGTTTTTATACCACCACTGTATGTGTTTTATTTGTGTCTGTTTGTATTCATATTTTTTGTTTAATTCTTTGGCATGATTGGTCCTCTATATACAGAACCATTTAACAATACAAGCAAACATTTAGGCTTTCAAATGGTAGTGACTCAAATGCATACAATTTTGAATGTTTCTATCAGTTTTAAACAATTGTTAGAATATTTAGTTGTTATAAGCATGTACCAAAATGAAATTCTCTGATTTTCAACATTAAAACAATTAAAATGTTTTGTTGTATTTTCTGCAATCCTGTAGTTTCTAAGGAACTTCAATCAAACAAACAATTATTGTGAGGTCAGACAGGTACATCCTTATAGGTGATGTAGCGGACTTAAAGATTTCTGTCCATTTAAAAGCACGTTTGAGAAATCTGTTCATGAATGCAGCTGCTGTACATACCCACAGCTCTCTCTGCCTCGTCCTCCGGTCTGTCTCAGTGGAAAGTAACTGTTAAACCATTACATGGAAAAGTCACCCAGCTATAACAGGAAACTCCCCCACACCATCCATACTGGTTCTGCTGTGATACCAGGACAAAATCTGGCAAAAGGGAAGTTGTGGTAGTGAACTGAAATTGTAACAGAGGGAAGAAAGGCAATACCCTTTGCATCTGCAGTGCATGCACAATTCAGTCTGCACTGGACAGCTGCCAGCATCATGACTCTGTTCACAGATACCCAACTGTGTAAACCACTCAGCTTAGCAAAGCCTCAAAACAGGAGGTCCTCAGGCCCAGTCACAAAACTGAACCTTAACTGCAATCGAGTCAGAAAATGTGGGTTTGAAACTTTATTTTGTTCCATTCCAAATGATCAACCTTTAATCAAAAAATAGAAATATCATGCATACAAATACGTATTTTAATACAGATCTTGCATTGTCTCATTTTACTTCAGAAAATGACATCGGTCTTAGTGTACAAATATAGCCTGTAGCAACTCTTAGAACATTTTTCAATATACGTTTTCCTGACTCTTCTACACTGTGCAAACTGTTCTGCTTTTCATCTGTATTGCTTTACACAACAATGAACACAGGCTCAATGCAAGAGGCCCGCTGCATTCAAAAAGGCACTCTGGCTCCCACTAGTGCTTAGTTAGGAAAGAGCATGTGTCCTTCAACTTCACCGCAGATTCGGAATGACCAGTACTAAACTAAGATGAAGGTGCGGAATCCCACATGATGTTAAGGAAAAGCCCTTCACTATCCTGGTGTACAGCACATAAATACACATGTCTTAGAGTTATATTATTCTGATATTATTATTCTCAAATACATATATTGTGGAATAATAATAATATGAAATTAATATCTTAATGTCTATTAATCAGTGCATAACAATCAGTGCTTACTTGCAATAGAAAGGTAGATTTACAAGAACAAAGATTTCTAATCTTTATCTCTGCTAAAAATGAGCTCAACATTAGTTTAAAATGAAAGACATTCTTTTTAAATAAAACTGCCCCTGCCTGGGACAAACCCCAACCAAGCACCTGTGGTAAAGATGGTTAGTGGGCAATCCTGTAGTTGACAACACATTTTCCGAGCATCTGAGCTCTCAGAACGTTGGTATTAAGGAAGAATTTAGCAAGCTTTGATAACACAACCTCTTCAAACGGGTGTTTTTAATACCTTTTGGACAGTGCTTGGCAGAGACACAGCAAATGAGAGCAGTTGAGTCTTTGAGAGAGCACCAAACATCTAGAAGCTACAGCTTGTCAAAGAAAGGCTCTGCACTAGTGGAAGTGGAAGAACTCCCCACACCAACATGGGGCACTCAAATCATTTTACTCATTTACTGTGATGCACAGTGCCATTTCTCTGTATCTTCAAATGACCTACAGAGACCATGTTACCTCTAGAATTGAGTGTCACCATAGGGTGGTGTTTAAGTCCAGCCTGTCCAGTTCATTGAGTCTGGAAACTTTAGGTGTTGGTACTTGCTTTAGCATCATATATATCCACCCTCACTGCACGCACAGACTCAGTTGTTCTCTTCGTTGGCAAACACACCAGCCTCCCAGCGCAGAGCCCGCGGGCTTTTGTGGCGCGTTACGCGAGTCGCTTCAACAACCTGCAACAAAACAATAATCATAAATCAGGATGAGGGAAAACCTGCTTTACAGATTTAGAGGTTTATGTTGTATTTCTTACCTCATTGTTGATATCATCAACAGGCTGTATCCCAGCATACTAGAGAGCAAGACCAAGACAATCTGAGTTAATACCTTCTCTTTAGACTAAGCCTGTCCACTTTCCTTCTGGTATCAGATTGGAACTTATTATGTCAATATGTTTTTCTTCAGTTTAATGTCAGTGATTGCTCTCTATAGGACCACTCAATTAATTCTTCATATATTGCCTTTGGACCAACCATTTCACATTCCCTCTAGCCTTCTTCTACATGTTTAGTGTCAGAACCATCTTAATTATCCCAGTATACTTAGTTATGTGCCCTTTTCAGGTCAAGTTCAATGAGTGTTGACTCTATGGTAGATCTGAGATTCTTATATCAGCAGATTTCATGCAGTGACATTCAAAATTCCCTCACCGAGCTCTCCTCAAGCTTCAGTTTGGCTCGTCTTTCCTCAAAATCTTCCAGGAGTGTTTCCGTCAGG
Organism: Phenacogrammus interruptus; assembly: GCA_037974425.1. Classification (NCBI taxonomy): domain Eukaryota; kingdom Metazoa; phylum Chordata; class Actinopteri; order Characiformes; family Alestidae; genus Phenacogrammus; species Phenacogrammus interruptus. Next base: position 12,585,157 of record JBBPCW010000037.1, read on the forward strand.
CCCTTGTGGAAGGGGTTGGTGGGGGCCTCAGGCTGTGCGCTAGCAACGACCGGGGGAGTTGTCTTTGAAACTGCTGGGGACATGGGTTTTGGGCTGCTCCAAGGTTGGGCTGTCGTAATGGACACAGAAGGAAGTCTGCAAATAGGTTCTGTGGAGCAGAAATAAAGCTTTTTAAGTATTTGTGTTCATTTGAGTGGTCGTTGTAGGTGTGGAAGATTTACAATGATTTACAATATGCCTACAATATGACATGTTCACAATGCACAGTAATCTATCATTTGTGAATCTATATTTTTTCCAACATCTGATAAGTTGTACTATGAGTACAAATGATTTTTATAAAATTTTTCAATTGTTATATAATGTTTCACACACTCTAAATTATTGATATATAGTAAACCCTCAGTTTTACTGTATTCAGTCTGAAGCAGATTTATTTTCTGAGAACCGAACCAGTCCAGCGGTGGCAGTGATACATTGAAAAGTTGTCAACCGCCATAAAGCATGCAGCATGACTGCTCTGTGTCTTGTTCTCAGTTATCAACAGTTATCTCAGTTTATTTAGTATTGGTAAGCTGTGCCCTGTCTAAACATGTGGGTAGAGAGAGTTATTTCAGTGTTTCTTTTGTGTATGAGTCTTTGCACGCTGCTAATGCTAACCGCTAATGCTAAGGGTTTTTAAGCAATAAAGTTTTCTGATTTTGGTTAATTATTTACCTTTACATTTTCTTTAAGGTTAATGCATTTGGGGACACATTTAGGGTTTACACTATAAAAATGGGCATTTTTAGGCATTTTCTTTTACCAAAACATAACAATGCGGGAATTACTGTATAGTATGGGGCAGCTGGTGGCCTAGTGGTCAGAAGGTTGTGGGTTTGAATCCCAACACTGCTAGTGTCATCACTGCTCCCCGGGCGCCCCTCCTTGGTGGCGGCTTCACTTGGTGAATGGGTTAAATGCAGAGAAAGAATTTCACATTGTTCACACTATGTGGTGTGGTGTGTTGTGTTCACAGGTGACTATAAGGGGCCACTTCACTTTACTTGATATGTTTTATGCTGAAACACTCAGTTGGTCAGGATCCTTGATGATACTATAATTTTGGCCACATTGTGACATAATTTATAATTGTCATATTGCCCAGCTCTAGGTCTGATCAGTGTCTGTTGCTACACTTCATTATTGATGCTTTTGTCAGCACATAATTTGAATATGTGTGATGTGTTGACATCACGTACATTAATCATTTTAATTGATTGTAGAAGGTTCTTCTGACTGCAAGTTCATCGCCATACAATTAATTATTAACCGCTCTTCATCACTTTATTATCACTCTTTCAACCTGCATGTCTCACTCAAAGTCCAGAAGCTAATTAAGTAAGCTGTTTTGTCTCATCCTTGAATGCCGACATCCATAAACAAGTAACACAGAAGTTAATCAGTTACCTGCTCATGAAGTGTGAGAGACAGAAAGCGCTTGCATTTACTGACAAGGGGACAATATCCTAGAAGCTATCACTCTAGCAGAGCATGACTGTCTCTCATAAAGCAAAGTTTTAAATTACAAGGACAGAATAAAATCAATTTAGTATAGTCTTAGTACTTCTAATGTGTAAAAATGTTTGACAAGGATCTTCAGGATATAAGAGATGCAAAAAGATGGGACAGAGGCATAGTATAAGTATAAACTCAGCTGACTGATTCTTGCACTTCTCACATTACATTCCATATTGGTTAGTCCATGTCAGTCATTGGTTTCAAATCGTCTTATCAGAATCAGTCTTATCAGAATCCTTAGCTGCACTGGCTAGACTGTTCCCGTCTTTACAAATACTTGATCTTACTTCTTGCATAAGTGGTGTTACTGCAAATCAACCACAAATTATTTCAGGCTTTACATGACCTCCCTGGACAAAAAATTACTCAAGAATTTCTTGAGCAACACTTGGTTGTGTTTGTTTCAATGACCAATCCCCTGGAACAGCAGGTGAAATGCCAAAATAGGTACACCCGGACTCCAACTGAACAGTGCACTCAGTCTTTAGAAGAGTGGGCATAGACTCTCTTAGGAGGTCTATGTAATCCTTACTGACAGAAATGATGTTGCAATTAAGGCAAGGGGACTCATAACCAAGCATCATAAAAGCCTATGGCTATATAGTTAGGGAGTAACTATATAAGTTACCCAATATGAAACCTGGATGTTACATATTGAACTTGAGCAGAAAGAGCTGTCATACCTGCCAGTGATACACGGGTGGGGGTGTAGTCCTCACTCCAGGAATAGGAGAGACTGTAACTGTCCCGCTGTGTAGATCGTTCTGGTAGTTCTGCATCTACCTCCACCAAGTTCTCCTGAGAACTGTTTAAAGAAGTTCGGTCATTGTTGTTTGAGATGGGATCTGAAGCTGTGGGCTCTGGTGTGCCTTTGTCTCTGTCAGTTGTGAGGGACAGGTTGCTGGTTTCTCGTAGCTCTTGAAGCTCCTGCTCTCTTCTGAGGTCCTCCTCGATTTCCTTGCGGATTAAATCGGAGGCACTTTGCCTTTGTGGCCACTCACCCGAGCTCTCCCAATGAGATCTTCTTTGTACCGATCTGCTGGTTTTTACAGGTTCTACTGGAGAGGACAGAGAAATTGTTCTCCTTGGCCCTTTTACTTTATAAGCGGTCATCCAAGATGGCTGATTTGCAACTTTGTCTTCATTATTGTGCCTCTCAGCTACTTCTTCCCAAGTGTATAAACCTTTTCGGACAGGTCTGTCTAGAATTAGTACAGCGGGGTCTTTCTGAATCATTGCTTCATCTTTGTGTCTGTGGGGACAGCAAGGTGAGAGGGTTTCCTGTGAATCAGGAACATCTCTCTCTTCCACAAGTGCAGGAAGCTCTGTATTTAACCTGCTATCTGCAGACATGGATCTACGAGGATCTACATCTGATTGAGACTTGAAGGTTCTACTCCTCTCAGCTTGATCGGTTAAATTATCCTGGTCATAAAGTCCTTGGCTCCGATTCATCTTGTCTGTCTCTCGTTGAATAAGAAAACTAACTCTATTTGACTCTTTCGCTTTGATGGGTTTTAACTGTGTTGATGTCTGGGACAGAATAGGTTTAGTCTTAATCTCAATCATCTCTGATGAATCTGAGCGAAAGATTCCCCTTGATCTCCGCAAGTCCTCTTCTCGCTCCCTAGCTATTCGGATCTCCCTTTCGATGGGTGTTTCGCTCATGCTGGTTTCTGGTGAGCTGTCCTTTATCTCTGATATGGAAGGCTCACTGGACATATGTCCATCACTTTGGTCACCAGGTCCTGAGTCTAGGTCACCTCTCAAGTGACGCTGTACTCCATTTTCTGGATCTTCATACACAGTCACTGTCATCTTTGTCTCCCTCTCTTCTCTTTTCCATGGGATTTGATTCAGGTCTGTCTCATCATTAAGGTTCTCATCTTCTTTTGTAAAAAGGCCAGCAGATGCTGGTAAAGATCTTGCTCGTAACTTAGAGTGTGGCCCTTGTTGTGGACTATGCCTGAAGGGGTTTTGCTTGGAGCTCTCCATCATTTGGAACTGCTTGCGTGCTGCCTTGAAATCTATCTGCTGGTCATCAATGGTGCCAGGTTCTATTTCAACCAGGGCACTTTTTGTGCTCACAGGGCTATAGGATAGACTAAATCCCTCGACCAGAAGTTGGGGAGATTTACTAAGGTCTAGGTTCTCCAAGGCACTCCACTGCTCTTTTAAGACAGGGCTCTTTTTGGGCGCCTGGTTCCGGATGATCTCCTGTCGGTCCAGCTTTCCCCCTTCATCTTCTGCTGAGACATCCTCCACCACGTAGCGGGAATCCCCATTGCTATCTTCGAACAGTTTCTCGGGTCTTCTCTCCTCCACATAAGTCTGTAGCTTAAAACTGCTTTTCTCCTTCAGGGTGGACAGCTTGGCCTGTCTCTCAGGTGAAACCATGTAAGCTTCATTCTTCACCGCCTCTGGGCTTGTTGGGTCATCCACAAAAGAATAGAAACCTGCATAGGAGCCTGTGCTACTAGGGCTACTGGGATCACTTGGCTGCCAGTCCTCAGAGACACTGCTTTCCTCAGACACGGCCACCTGTCTAGCATGAACTACCACATCCTGAGCACACTCTCCATTCGGAGCCGACACAATCACAGAGGAGTGGGTACGAATCACTGAGATATTATCAAAGCTGAATGTGGGTGAATATCCATCCTGACTTTGGCTCCAGTTGTTGTCTGGCGATTGTGACTCGCTGCCAGGGCTCAGCATGGGTCGTAGGTCAGACTTCTCTAGCTTAGGCATCAGAGGCTTCATCACCCATCGCTTAGGAGTGCTGCCCATGGTGTTGCTGGATGTTAGGTGGTCCTTAACAGATACAGGGACAGCAAAAGCAGCAGGCTGGTGTGAGCGGCTCAGAGTTTGCAGTTTTCTTGGTTTGTGTGCATCTTGAGAAACGCTTGATACAAATGTGGCTTGTCTCTGCAAAATTAGGAGAGTGTTTACATCACTTTAAGTCTGTCACAGAGCACAAATGGTTGTCCATTCAGGACTATTTTTAAACATTTACACTCAAAAATAATGCAGGAAAAAACTTTTCACGTATTTTCTTGCATGGCAGCAGATTGCGGATTTTTCTAAGAGCAGCCTGTGAAATGAGCCACATAGTGATCTCCAATTCAAACAGATTGATCTGAAATATTTTTATGGTTAACAGGGCAATCCAGTTTTACAGTTGAAGTGCATGACTCCAAATAAAGGTGGTGTGAGAAATGCAGGTGAATGGACACTCCCCTTTCAATCATTTACAATTTAAACTTTCAGTATCTCTAAAGTATGTAACCAATGCTTCCCAAACAATAAGCGATTGCACCTTAGGGTGTTTGCCTCGCAATCAACACAAATTACTTGATGTCTAAACGTTTAACTCAGGCAAGGCAAGCTTATGTGTCAAAAAGAAAACAATGAATTATTGAATGTTACAATAATGGATTAACTGTCAGTGAAATTCTGAAACTGGTCTTACTTACCACATAACAATGTGGAGATTACAGAGGTATTTCACGCAACACCCAAACGATATTAGCTAGGACTGGTTTTAAGCTAAAAATACTTCCAGTAGCGCGGCTGAATGAGGTGAAAGGCATTAGATAACACAGTCTGCTCACGAGAACTGACGTTGTTGTTCAGGAGTTTAGGTCCCCGAGCCGAGCGTCAGAGGGTGGCCATGCGTGACACAGTGGACTGTATGCCCCTGATAAACCTGCAGCTCTGCTGCTTCTTGGAACCTTCCTTCCACACTCTGCTGATTGGCTGAGGCTGTCTGGTGGGGTGGTCCCACAAACAGGGCTGTCCTAATTTTGTCAAATTTTCACTCTGATGTTGACAGTGCTCTTTTGGGTGAATTCTAACATTCCTTATTTTTAAAGCGGAAACAAAATTCATGCTCACATCTTAAAATAATACTTCATACTTAGCATGAAGACAACATGCCAGTTATTCCACACATGTTTCATTCACTACCATGTTTACATGAAGTATTTCCTAATTGCTTTGCGCTCCTAATTTCCTTTAGATATTCTGGGATCTCCTTCTGTTTCATTTTTATCAGTATAATGCTTTGACTTGTTGTTAACCCATTGCTATACCTTGTTCCTTGAGTGCAACACAAAATGTGAACAGGTTATGAGAGCCATTAGGATTGTATCATGCCACATCACATAACCTTAGCCTAGATTGCTGCAGAAAAAACAATATTACTAGAAAAAAACATTTTTTCTCAGAATAATAGAATAGAGAATAGAACACTTTAGAAATTTAGAATTTTCCAAAAGTGAAAAGCTGGAAGCTCACCTTATGTCAGCAACTCAAGGAAGAGAGACTAGACATTCAGCACAGTTTTTGGCCGCCTTCAGGCTTTATTGTGCTGAATTCACAGACAAAGTTCAAGCAATATAATCAGCCCCACCCACTTACAGTAAAGAGTGTATGAGGCTGATATATTATGGGCGGGCAAAAAAAGACAAGAGAAACAAAACTTTGCGCACACACACACACACACACACACACACACACACACACACACACACACACACACACACACACACACACACAC
>JBBPCW010000037.1:12598943-12609494 GCA_037974425.1 Phenacogrammus interruptus
ACACACACACACACACACACACACACACACACACACACACACACACACACACACACACACACACACACACTCCAGGCAAGCAACTAAGAGAGGCCCATTCGTCAAGGAAGGAACAGAGGAACGGGCCTTGTTGACACTCTCAGGACGTCCGACTCCTTTACTGACACTATGATCAATACATGTATCTCACTGACATTATGGAAGGTAAGGGAGGCTTCGACTACAGCAAGGGAGGAGACATCACCCAACATTGATATGGATATGTAGTTATATGATGGCTATAGCTATAAAAAGCATGCACATTTACAAAGAGAAATACCCGGCCAGAGGCAGCCAGGCTACAAGGCATTCGGGGCTGTGGAACACTTCGGAACACATCGGAACTGGAATGTTAGTACTGACAAACAGTAGAGGGCGGTGCTGAGCGGACGTCTGAGGTAACTGTAAAGCTCACAGTGCGTCAGGGCGATGGTAGGGGAAGCCCAGAATCACCGCTCCGGGGTCAGTTTTTGCACGGCTGCCTTATTGTTTGGAGTAAAAGTGATGGGTAAGCGAAAAATCAAATTTACGCAATTGTCTCCTTATGCTAAATGTAGTTGATCAGCCAAGACACGTTTTTTCTGTTCTTTTGTACTGGAGTTTTGAGACTAATGGAACTAACAATTAACAAAAGCTCATGCGCACCTAGCCCTGCCAGGTCCCGTGTGAACTCGTAACAAGAACACACATTTGGACAATTACACCTTTGGTGCTGGACTGTGGACCTCATCTCTAAAATTAGTACTTTAAAAACAGTACACCCCTCTTTTAACCCCTCAAATTTCCTCAAGTCCATGCTTTACTAGAACTTGCTACAAACAGCTTCTCCCTGGCAAAGTAAATGTTTAAGTTTACCACATGTTCTACGGAGATGTGACGCAATTTCTCATGGTTTTCCGCAGGTGTCCTTACAGAGGCATCCCATCTGGTCCCGCAGACAAATGTACACCAAACAGAAGTTTAGCAGGCCATGTTGAATCTTTAATTTGTCTGTACTGTACAGAAAACAGTCTATATGAGGTTACAGTAAGTCAACCTGTGTTGCCTAGCTAGTTCTGTCCCAGATTCAGCATGATTTACCAAATTAATTAAAAGACAAAATTCTTGCTTTCCTTTATGTGTGATTGTTGCTCGATCAAACACATCACCATGCACCACCTGGGGTGGAAAAAGTAATATTATCCAGTAATACGCTTCACTTCCTTCCTCCTTCTACCATGGCCACTTATCATCGAGTGAAAACACTCCGCTAGCTCAAAGACCCCAGACACTATGTTTCAGCCCTGCTGCCTTTACTAAACCAAGAATGGGGCATCAAAAACCATATATTAAATTCACAGGGCAATACATAAATAGAAAATGGTACTAAAGATGTACATGAGGGCACCACCCCAGTGACCCAAACAAGTACATTTTAGAACCTTGTTTTCTGACAGTATATGAAAAATATAAGGCGTAAAATTGTATATTTTACCAAAGGTGCCACATCTACAAAAAGGCCTCATTTTCAGACAGTGAAACAACAAACAGCTCCCTATAAGGCTGTTAATGTATGTTAATCAGTGTAGACTTTGAAACTAGGTGCATGCCAAGACATTCCCACAGAATGAATGAAGTTTAGTTTCACTTTCTGTTTTGCAGACTGACTCTATAGAAGAGTGGGGCTTGGTAATTAGATGCCCCTCTGAAAAAGCAGTTTGAGGTGAATAAATGATGTGTGTGATGATGTCACAGTTTGAGGCAAATGTTGATGCAAAATTGGTGCACATAAGTTTAAAGAAACTTGTCAGCTACATTAGCCTGCTAGCTCCAGTGCAAAAGTACAAAGGTAAACTTTAGATGCCAAACCCGTCTTGGCTGATCACCAAGATTTAGGTTAAGGGGAAAAGACAAGCACATTTACTGTATTGAGCGATCACTTCAAGGGCAGAGGAAACAGGGATCTGCTTCAAAACCAGAACTTTCAAATAAAGCTGCACTGACGCAGAACCTTGCCCATAAAAAAACAAAAAAAACAAAAAACAAAAAACATGTGTCTTTGCAAATGGGGCAGGAGGTCTCGTGGTTTGTATTGACACACAAGGGGTTTCCACTAGCTCTGTCCACCTTTGGCTCTCTGTCAGAAATGTTCTAGCCACAAGGCACACACCAAAGATTCCCAGAATAAGTGCAGTTATGCCATTGTGTTCTAAGAGAAATGAACGCATGCTTCCACACGCACACACACACGGACACACACCAACACACTCACGCAACTACCAAGCAGTCCCAAACATACTTCCAGGCTAGGGTGGCAGTGCCACTTAAAGAGTTCAATGCAATATCATACTGCTAAATAAAAACAGGTTAGCTGATAATGTGGTTCACTATCTGTTTACAAAGGATAAATGAATAAAATTAAGTAAATAATTAGCCAAAAAAAGTTGACTTGTTAGCACACATGCTCAAAGTATAAACGCAGTCATGAGATGTTTCCAGGGCCAATACACTTATACACTAGGAAAGTGAGTGAGTAGCTACTGCAAGGCTGAACGAACTGCAAACAGACTGCATTTCGGAAAGAAACCTGTTGCATGACAGTTTGGATAGATTAGCACCATGAGAATCCATCATACCTGAACAAGCTTAACAGACAGTTTCCTAAGGGGCAGCTTTCGTCAGGCTATACGGCATCTACATACGCATTTCATGGCAACTGTCATGAAGCGGATACAGACATTTATAAAGTCTTACAGCCATCAGTTGTCATAACACTGACTGATGTGAAATGGCATCAAAGTGGGCAAGAAGCCTTTATAAAAGTTAAGTTTATGACAATTGTCATGCAAAGCCAATGTCATATAGCCTTATGAACACTGACCTCCAGTAAAATGTCACCATACAAACCATACTTGTTGCACTTCTTGCACTAAAATAAAAAAGCACTGATATCAATAGCTGTCTAAGTGATTTTTACAAAATAAATTTTCTGTGTGCTACTGTTGGAATGGATATTTTTATGTTATTGGTACCCACCAGATCAAGACTACATGGAGAGAAAACTGTAAAAATGGTAACGGTTGCCCTTTAATAATTCAGAAATCACTTAACCAGCAGTTTCCAATCCATTCGAAAGCATGTGTCAATATTGCCATGCACTATCTAGGAGAGACTGCTGAACGGACTGGGCGAACTTTGCTGATGCTGACTTGCACTCATGAGGGTTCTTGCATAGGTTTGGCTCCAGCAAACTGGTAACATCTTGCTGCGGATGGCTCTGCCTGAGAGGAGACCGAAGGCAGTGTAAATCGGCACAGTGTGCCACCCTGGACTGACAGCAGAGCCGCCTCGCTATGAAACCACCTTTCTACCTCAGGCTGATTAAATACTCAAACTGACAAACTGCTAAAAATACAGGCAAGTACTTCACAGGCCATCCATATAAAAAGGGCTCAGCGGGTTTAAGATTTCACTGATAGGTGTTGAGGAAACGGAAGCAAAAATACTGAAATCAAAAAAATCAAGGCCGACAAGAAGAAAGCCGTAAAGTTTCCTCAGTCCCACTTTTCAATATGAAAGACCACTCTCTTTAACACAAGCGATGGCCCCCAGTTATGTCTCTGAATAACAGAATACGCCCTACTGGGCTTGCAAGAGACAAGTAATGTTGATTTTTTTAGAAAAGGGAGAAGAGAGATTGAGAGTTTGTGTGTGAGTGAATGTGGCTAGGAGGGGTCAATCTGATAAGTAAGGAAATGCAGTGCCACTCAAGTGTGTATCTTTTGCCAAAGCCTGAGACTGATCAGAAGTGGTTCACTTTTTCAAACAGAGGCACCATCACCAACAGTCTCTCTCACACTCACACACACACACACACACACACTTACACTTAAGCACACAAACAGACACACACATTTACATGCCGCACTGCAAATCTGAACTCAACAGACCTGTAAGCTTCCTCCTCATTTACATGTCATTGCTTGCATGTACTGTTCAAGTTTCAGTCCGCTGAAAATTTCTGGATTCAAATTTTACTTTTAGTTCTCAAGCAGCTAAGAAAGAGTGTCTTTTCTCGCCGCTCAATCATTCATTTTGTTTTGAGATGATCTTTGTGGAGTCCCCGCCCTCCCCACCCCACAGTTCTTTTTTTGGAGAAGGATATGCATTCGTAGGGCAAGAGAGAACTTTGCACACCATGCTTCTGCCAAAAAAAAAAAGGAAAAGGGAGCTTGAGAAAGAAATGTAACATAAAATAAATATATTTAAAAAATAAATGACTCATATATTATAGTTACAGAAAGTCCTTCATATGGAAAGGTAATACTACAAAATTTCATGACTGCGTGTAAGAGGTGAAAGCTGGGGTTTGTTGAGTGAAGCTTGGTAAAAAACAAACAAACAAACAAACCCACTTCATCTGCAAAATCTCTTTGTGGAGATGTGGTAACGAGTGCCACTCATTTGAGAGAATTCATCTCCGTCTCAACAAAACCAAAATGAAGGAGGAGACAGAGGAGGGTAAAGGATACAAAAGGAAAAATTATAAAACAAGTACAAATGAAGTAAGAAAAGAATAGCTTCCTATCAAAAGATGTTTTCAAAACACAAGATGTTTTCTCTCTCATTTAGCGTTGGTGTTGGTTTGTTTGCGTGGTGTCACGGTGCACCGTTCTGAGCGTCGAGTTCTAGTTCCCTCACTAAGGGAGCGTGCCCTGGGCTCACATGATGGAGCAGCATTTGCATGGCTGCTTCTCCTTGCTTTTAATCTCAGACGCCTCAGTCTCTGGCTCTCCGGGCTCTCCGGAGGTCTCCTGAGCTTTGGCCGGCTCTGCTGGACCCCCATTGGGGGGATCCTGCTGATCCTCCTTGGCCTCGCCGGGAGCACTCTTATTTTCTCCATCTTCGATAACCACCAGCTCGGCCTTGACAGTGGAGCTTTCCAGCCCCAGCACTTTCTTGGTCTCGTCCTCATCTTCCACGTTCTGGTAGCCCATGAACACCATGGTGACCGGGTTCTCCGAGCTGGCCTCGTTCACCTCGGCCTGCGGGGGAACTGCCGCTGGCTTGGCTTCCACACCTGTGATCTCCTTAACAGGTGCTGGTCCAGCCTCTGTCTCAACTTTCTCTTCTTTCTGCACCTCCTGCTGCGGCGTGGCCTCGCCCATGGTGACTTCATCTGCCTTGTGGATGAGCTCCTCCACTTCAGACAAGCTGAGCTGGTGTACACCGTTGGCCACTGCGCCCACCTCATGCACCACTGAAAGAGACAGCAACAGAGGGCAGAGCAAATTAGCAAAGGCAAACAGGATCTTTGGCAAAACCTCATTCATACTCTTCACAATAAGGCTGTCATTATAATAATTAATATCAGGTGAAAAGTACCGAACAACTCATCACAATACATTTGCCCTGTGGTGGCATTTTGAGCATAATTATATCATTTCAGAAATAAAAAATACACATTTTAAATAGTTTGTTGGCATGGTGTCAAAATGTTTTTAAAGAGTTTTTGATCTGCAAATCTTCAACCATGATCCTGGCAGAAAATTTGACCCACAGTTTCTACTCCACGCATGATGACTAGAGTTCTGGTTGTTTTAAACTTCTTAATTATTTCCACAACCACAGATATGAGAATTTCAGGCATGCAGCTATTGTGAATAGCCATTGTCTGATTATGAATGTTGATATACTTTTATAATATTTTGAATTCACTACAATTCTTTACACTGATGAATGTCTAGGTGGCTTAAAAAAAGTGAAATATAAATGCCAACATGCTTCTGTTACATTTTGATCATAAGAGTCTTTAGGGATTACTGATAATTTTGACATGTAGTGTGCATTTTTTTTTTTTATTATTATCAGCGATTCTGTTTTTGATTCTGTTTGTGAGCTCATTATCCACAAAAGCATTTTTCATGGCCTTGAAAATATCATAAATATGTATTTCTGGAGTACACCCCATGTTTCAACAGATTTTCTACCATTAAACAGAATTGAACATGTATTCATCATTACGACAGCCTTATTGTAAAGTGAATGAACAAAGCGCCACCAGAGGAAGACTGTAATTAAGGGCTGAGATAAAAGTTCACTTCAGTTGCTGGAAGTGGACACCGGACTAGCCAAGGGTCAACCAGAGGCCGCAGCAAGCAGAGGAAAGGGGCTAAGCAGGTGTGGACACATTAAAGGATTAGAATCAGTGTGAGCGTGAGCAAGTAGCAGCATTAGCACGAATGTTGCAGAGGTTGAAGGTGCTTGGACGTGGTTTGGTTTAGTGTGAAGCGATTTTAAGATACTGCAAGTAAAACTAAAGCCCAAAAGGAATAAATGCAAGGGAAGCTCCAAGCTGGGTGGAGGTGCAAGTCACAAAAAAGCACACAAAAATGAATTACTTGCTTTTTTCAAAATGAAGGGAGGAATTGTGGGGCTACAACTAAAAATTTCAGGTGCAGTGACTCAGCTAAGCCATGCTTAACTGGTGTTTACGAGAAGCCTTTGGTCTTTAGGTCCAAGCTTCCTTTTTATTTTTACCCAAAGCTTAATTTTACTGAGCAAACTTTTCCTTCTGAAATGATTTTGTTTTATTTATTATCCATGTACTGTTTCTTCGAAATGCAAGCTTTGGGATGCACTTCTCGTAAAGCAGCCTGACATCCTCCTGGGCCAGTCACCTTTCTGTTCATCCTCATACACTTTGACCCCCTTCTGAGAGAGGTCTTTGGGGAGTAGTGTGCTGGTGGACAAGACTTTGGTCTCGCCAGTGGCCAGGTCCTTCTCAACAGTGATCTCTACGGAGTACATCGCTGGGCGGCCAACGAGAGAAGAGATTAATATCCTGCAAAGGGGGCGCTCTCACTCTCTCAAAACCAAGCAGTCAGTCACGCACTCATTGCCTAACCCTGTAACTCAAGCTGGGAGGCCCTGATAAATCCCTCTTCACAAGCCATGGTGTCTTATCTGATGACATTTGACTGAATAAAATCTGAGATGTTGTCTGGTTACTGGTACTCGAAGGTGGAACAGAATGTTTTGAACAGCTTTCTTATTGTAAAATCACACGTTACAGAGTACCTTACATAGCGCATTTCTACTGGCTTGGTAACAGCAGAAGGGAACTGTCAAGGCCTTTGAGAAGGCTTAATGTTTTCTGAAAATTACAAAAAGATTCCATAGTATCACATTTGTTGAATCAGGAATTTTCTCCATAGGCAGATACAGACAAGCTCGCCTCTCCAGTGGTTAGGCCCACAACAATGGAGTCCTCTATGTTAAATTAACTAATAACAAAAATAGAAAATGACAGAGGAAACATCCAAACACATTTTAATTTAATTCAGTTAATCTAAAGAACAGATTTTTACTAAATCTGAATTAAAACGATAGTCTAACCAGGTTTAGCGTTTCAGCACTCTAAAATATGTTCGTTATATTAGAATAAAGAGTTTTTTTCTCTTTTTGTGGGCCAGACTGAAGGCCTAGCTCTGATCGTCAGGGGTGTTCACTGGGCAATACAATGTTATTATGATTATATTGTTAGCTATTAATATTACTAAAATTGATGTGTGAAACCAATACCAGTATATCAGTGTAGATATATCACCCATACAGACTTATTTAACCTCAAAAACACCCTACCCCTGCCACATAAACATATAGCCTATATTACAAAGCTCCGGTTACTGGCATATTGCAGTGTTCAATTTTTTTTTGCTTTACATTTAAGCTTTTTCCTCTGTGATCAATAAAGTTTTCTGATTCTGCCTCTGCCTCACTAAATACTTAGATTTCTCTCATCCTTACAGTGTAATACTGAACAACACAAACCCTTTTTCATAGCATCTTCATCTAATGTTCTTTAGGGGTGCCAAGAGCCCTGGAGGGTAGTGTATCATCCCTGTGATTATGGTTATTGTAATGTAGGATTAGGTCACAGAAAGATAAATGTTATGTAGGACTGCAATCATGGTTTCAATTACAGAGCCGCAGCCATGGCCGGTTCTCGAAAGGTTATTTAGTTAAGAGCTGAGAGTCGCATGCTGCCATGACAACCATTAAATGAGCAGCACCAAGGTTAACTTTTCAATGGAGCGCGGCTGCCATGGTAACCTCATCTTTCCTGAAAGAATCGGCCTAAAAATAACTTTTAATTCCCACTCTGCTCTTCAGCTTTGTGTTTGCTAAGTGAGGAGACGCTTTGATATGAACGGAAGGTTCCACTGACTGGACACACCAGAACACACGCATACATGCAGACAAAGACTAGAGAGACAGAGAGAATTAGCACAACACACAACAATTTAGACATATTGAGAGGATTAGATGATTAGTAGATCAGTTTTGGATGCTTAACCCACAGAGACAGAGGGCGGAGCTTAAGAGTCTGAAACATTGCAGCAAGTAAAAATATAAGATATAAATAATATATATATATTATAAGAAATAATGCTATAATACTATCATGCCCCGAATATGTTTTTTTACGACAGAATATCATCTGTTTAAATTACATTTTCATGACATACTGACCCAAAATGATTCAAAATAAAAGTGAAGTAAAAAAGAGTGGAGGATATACACACATAAAAATGCAATTAACTATTCACAGACATCTGTAAGCCCACTTTTCTATGGGTATTTACGTTTAATCAGTGCTTGAATCCCACACTCGGTATGGTTCCTGCACTTATAGAGACACTGCAGCAGGACTGATGGGCCTCCCTTTCCCAGGGTAGTCCCAGTACACTTAGAGGCCCTTCACTGCCATTTCTCTCTCCTCTCCTGGCTACTGTGTCACAGAAAGCAAATGTTTGATTAAGAAGCTAAAGAACCTCTCAGCAGTAGAGAGGAGTCAAGAAGAGGCCCAGTGATCTAAAAAAAAAAAAGCAATAAAACTCCTCAAATGACCAGTTAAACACTTTAAACACATTACGGGTCTTTTTTGGAAATGAGTGGATTTATAAAGATTAAACTATTAAAGCTATTACAAATACACGCAATACATACATGACCATAGGAACTATTCATACACTAGTGGAATATTATATAGTGCATTTTTTTCCCCATTTTTCCAAACAGCACAGGCACATACTTCACTGTCAATCAATATTCCTGAACCTGCATTCTCCCGCCCCTATCTGAGAACCTGCATGAGTTGAGAGGTGTGAGATGTGTCTCTCCGTGAGCTACACTCACCTGCTCTCATCATGTCAGAGTCACCTCTGGATTTCTCCAGACGCGGGCTGGCGTCAACTTTGACCCCTTTGATCTCTCTGACCACTAATGAAGGCCATGAAACAAGGACATGAGGTAGAGGACAACAGAGTGATAAAGAGAGAGACAAACGCTCTAGGCACACACTATATGCTGTAGGAAGATGATGAGTGAATGAAAGAAGCTCCTCCTGTGCCTCCTCAAGCGAACAGATGTTAGCTTTGACCAGACTTGACTCTAATGTTTATCCACTAAGAGACTTTTGAATGCTTAATATGGCTTTTCCTTCA
Organism: Phenacogrammus interruptus; assembly: GCA_037974425.1. Classification (NCBI taxonomy): domain Eukaryota; kingdom Metazoa; phylum Chordata; class Actinopteri; order Characiformes; family Alestidae; genus Phenacogrammus; species Phenacogrammus interruptus. The sequence goes on from JBBPCW010000037.1 coordinate 12,608,471, forward strand.
TTGGGCTTTGTAGAAACAGCTGTGAGAACATGAGTGTGGATGTATGGCACCTCAACACTTCCCCAAGACTGAAAAAAAGCTCTGAATCTATTAGCAGTAGCAGAAAATATGCAAATCTATGTTAGACTATGTTCTTTTTTTGCTTGTGATAATGATTTACGCTTGTGATGTGCAAAGTCAATATCATTATATGCAATATCTTTATTACCTCTATTTTCATGTGCAATAGTCTTATTATGTGCAGAATCACTACTTATGTTACTGTTACAGGCAATAATGGACAATTCAAAGCACTGGGTGTTAATTAGTAACAATTCATCGATAGTATTTATCTCCACCTCTTTTACTGAACACAGCATTTTGTGTATATAATACTGAGGATTTTCTGGGGAGTTATTTTGACTACATTTCTATAATGTTTTATATTGTTCTCGTCTTTGCGTCTATGTTTGTCTGTGCAGTTTAAGCAATGTTTTTCCAGGATCTATAGTTTCAGATTCAGATTCTGTATTCTACAATTATAGTGCCCTTATTTTGAAACAGTTACATTTGTTTTCTTTCTGGTGAAGAAGTTTAGCAAAGTTTTGGATAAATATCGTCTTTTTGGCAACATATTTCTTTCTGTAGGGTAGAATTTAAGCAGGTTCTTTACTGTCCACATTGTGTGAAGTAATTCTGTTAAAAACAGACCATTTTAAAGATCCCATATACATCCTAAGCATCTATAAGACACTTTCCTTATTCTTTATTTCAGTTTATAACATTAATGTGGATTGATTTGCCAACAACAGTTCATTTTTTTCTCGTAATTCCGTAGAAATAAGCAATGTTTTTGTTATTGTGCCTTGTAAAACTTTGTAAAAGGCATATTTACATCACCTTTATCTGATTGGCTGTCCTGTATTGTGCCTCACTTAAAAAAAGGCTGTGAATGGGCAGAGCTAACTGCTATAGGCTGAAAGGACATACACATATACATATATATACATATACATATATATATATACATATACATATATATATA
>JBBPCW010000037.1:12626422-12639228 GCA_037974425.1 Phenacogrammus interruptus
GTGTGTGTGTGTGTGTGTGTGTGTGTGTGTGTGTGTGTGTGTGTGTGTGTGTGTGTGTGTGTGTGTTTGAGAAACATAAGGACTAGGCAGAAGAAAAAGCAGTTATTAACTCACACATTTATCACCTTTAATCATGTTGGTAACTCTGAAGGCCAGTATTTGTAAGTCTTCACAGCACATTCATAAACCCTGAAAGTCAGCTGACTTAAATAATAGTATGAAATATTCAATACAATTTTCTTTCAACAATCATAAGCTGTTATATAGGCTGCTTTAGTCAATTTTGTGTAGGAAAATGTTATAAAAACTGCCTCTTGTTGGAAAAAGCCTTTGCATATGTATGTTTATGTTATTTGTCATGAAAGGTTAATATACATGTCATGAAGCCTTTTGAATACTGGCCTAAGCTCTCGTCATTATCAACATGAAATATGCATTCTCGTTCGTTAAAACACAGCTGTTTTGTGTAGTCAGACAGGTGTAAAAATAGTGCTGTAAGTCACCTTCTCATGTTGCCATAACAACATCATTTGTGAATTCTAGCAGCAATCATTCATATCATTGACTTATCAAAAATGTGCTACAGGAACTAGATTTCAGTTTTGTTGTGGACATATTTCCCCTTTTTTTACTTTTCAATAATTTATTTGTCATGTTTGGTTCATCTCTATTCCTTTTTTTTGGATGAATACATTTTTGTGTATTTCCTGGTGCAAACAATATAGAATTTTGCTGAATTATTCTTGTTTTGCATTGATGAGACCTTTCAACTACTAGCACTAGCTACTAGCACATTTTTGACACCAAAACAGGTATTTGTCTACCGACATTAAAAAGATAAAAATAAAACAATGAAATATGCATAATTATTTGTAACCCTGTGCATTGGATGCTCTAGGTTTACTCAATGCACAAATTAATCATAAATGGCACACAAAAGTGACACTTACATGACCATAATTAAACATAATTATGTCTTGCTTGTATGGGTCTCTCTAGATATAAAAAGCCCTGTTTATGAGGGCCATTTTCTTTGTTAGATAATCACTACAAAAATGAAGACAAAAGAGCATTCTGGTGAAATAAAATCTTTGAAAGGCAGGAAATGGCTACAAAAATATTGAAGATGTTCAATGTCCCATTAAGCACTGTTAGATTCATCATCAGAAAGTGGAAGGTTCATCACAGCGGCCAGACCCTTACTAGGACAGGCTGTCTCTCAAAACTAGCATCAGAACAAGAGGCTACTCATAATATAACCATCACTCTCAGAAGTCTGCAGAGCTATTTGGCTGAAACTGAAGTGAAGGTGCATGGGTTCAAAAATTCAAGAGCGCTCAATAAAACAGGGCTGTACACGAAGGTAGCAAGAAATAAGGTGTTCCTTACGATGGTCCACATGAAATGGGTTGAGGAGATGGTTTTATGGTCTGATGGTCAAAATATAATTATTTGGCCAAATTTCAAACAGGTATATGTGACATAGATCTAACTCTGCCCTACCTCAAAAAACACCTAGAGTGAAATATGGTGGTGGCAGCATCATGCTATGGTGATGCTTTTCATCTTAAGGGACTAGGAATCTTGTCAGAGGATACAAATATTGCACAATATTGCAGGAGGACTTGTTGATTAATATTAAATACAACATTATAGAGAAAATTGTCTACAAAAATTTAGGGGCTGAACACTCATGCAAGGCTTTTCTGTTTTAGCTTGTAGAAATCTGCAGAAAAAATGTTTTCACTTTGGAAATGTACAGTTACAACATAAGAGTTCACACTGAAAATGTAATATGAATATTTATATACTGAGTGAACAAATGTTTTGTAATCCAGAAAATTATGATGTCTTTCAAAGAAGTTGAATGACTTTTGCATGTCATTTGACTTCAGTATCGATCCATGCACCTATAGTGTAAATGCATTGAGATGCTTCTAGCCTTTCAGTGCTCAGCTTCTACATTTCCATATAGGGAAAATAATCTTTTTTTTACAGGATTATACAGGATATAGAGGATTCTGTCTCGGCAAGAACAGAGAGAGGAACTGTAGGCCACAATTATTCCAAGAAGCAAGAGCTAAATATTCACCTTATTAATTCCAGACAAATGAAATGGGATATGTGTATCAGGAGACCAGATCAAAAGCTAGCTGTTGCAACAGCGCACCCTGGCAGCCACCTTTTGGGTATTGTCAAAATTATGAAGTGCATGTGTGTTAGTTTCCCATTCAAAGTGCCTTTTGAATTATGGAAATAGTTACTTTCATACTGACGCCTCTCAGGAGCACAAGAAACATTCTCAGTGCAAACGCTGGCGCTGCTGAGCTCATTCGGAATATGTCTTACTGTGGCCTGTGGACTGTGATTCAGCATAATGAAATGGCTCCAAACGTCTGTCTATCTGATTGTGATCTCGAAGCCCCTCCTCAGCCTGTCCCTTACACTCTTCTCATTAAAATGATAAATTGCTTCACACTCGCTGCTCAGCCCCCCCAGTCACCATGGCAACAGCTAGGGCCCCATTCGCCTAAAAGGAGGGAATAAATAAATGAAAAGTGTGGGTTTTTTTTCCTTCATTGGTTCTGTGGTGGACTGAGTGGGCGTTGGCAAAGTGTGGAAGGCGTGTGAAGCGTGGTCTCTCCAAGTGGGAGGGAAGCTAGGTAGGCTTTTGTAACGGGGGCAATGCCCACTCAGGTCCTACCGGTTGTGTAAGGCCTATTTCAAAATGTGCCCTTAGCCCTTAGAGTGTAAGAGTTATAGTTTAAGTTATAGTTTAAGTTATAGTGTAGGAGATCTAGAGGTTGCTAGGTTTAAAAGTGTGCATTTGGGACATATTCAACTTAGTTTACAAACATAATGCAGCTAAGTGGGAAGTTAAATTAATATTATATGTATATTAATATGTTCTACACCATGTTGCCCATACAGCAATAAACAATAGCTTGCACTCCGATCTCTTTAAATATGTATCTCAAGGACTTTTGGCTAAGAGGATCTCTTCTGGGTCCACGGGTTTCACTAAGCTTGCACGGAGAGTACATTTGAGCACCGCTTTGGAATATCAACATGAGAAATGCTACAGCCTTGTGGACATCAAAGGCAAAGGCAAAGACTTGAAGGCAAATTCCACAATCTTTTCAAAAATTCTGCATAAATGAATGATTAAGATATGAACAAAGTCACCCCGAGTTGAATAATATGAAATGCACCACTATAGAGAAAATTACAGAGTCAGGATCATTCAGTCATGGTGACAGGAATCATGTCTGAAGTGTTTAAAGCCTCTAAGAGCAGAAAACTATTTCAAGAAGTCTTTGTGTTATGACTGTTTGTAGATAGGGCTTTAGCCTAAACTGTATTTTTAACCAGTTTCCACTGTTTCCTGCTATTTTATTTTCATTGCACATAAAAACGGAGAAGACTTTTATATTTTTTTAAATTAGAAATTCCCTGACTATTATATAATGTACCATCGGTATGTTCATTTGCTTCCTGGTGTTTATTTTAAATAAATAAATAAATACAGCCAGCACTGAATAATAATGACAGTGGAGCGCACAGGCGCAGATATGTATGAGGAGGCCTGTAGCCTACATGTATACATATGTTTAAAAAGATCCGTTTTTTTATTGTTCACACAGGTCTGCAATCAGCAAACAAAAATAAGTCTGATTTGTGCTACTTCAACCCTATTACGTGAATGTAGGTTGATAGATCCTCTAGCTGCAGGGCTGGGAGAATGTGGAAAGCTGCAGTGACTCACTCTACCAATATGGACGTGGTGTAAGAGGTGCAGTTTGAAACCCACGCACTTGCCCTCAGCCATACACTAGTGCATGTACAGTGCCCCCCAGAAGTACAGGCACCCCTTGGTAAAAATGAGCACAAGCATGGACCAAGGAAACATCTGCAAGATTTTGTATGAAGAATTCATATAAGATCCATTTGTAAGGTGGACAATCTGAGAGGTTTTGAAAAGGAATGCCAATAATAAAAATATGTATTTATTTCTTCAAACAATCTCATTAATAAAATGAAATTTTTTTTTTTTTATAGAATTCTATTCATCTTTATTGGATTGAGGTGCCAATAACACTGGAAGACACTGTACTAATTCGTATGAAGCTAATGAAGGCTATTATTACCTTAACAAAACCCCTTTTCTTCATGTTTCAGCTGTGGTGGGGACTCGGGATAGACATTCTGAGGTATTTGTTGTTACATGATTAGTGGTAAACCCTGTGTTGTAGGCTACATTTGTTCTAAAGATAACCTAATTAACAGAAATTGGATTGAGACGTTTTAATGTGTAGGCACAAATTCCTAATTTAGCCAATTACCTCAGGTGTTGACACGCACTAATCACTGTTCAAACATGCCTCCCGAGCCAGAATCCCTTCACTAAATGAAACACAAAGCAAAAGCTGGAGAGATGATAGGACTGAGATGAGATGCCATACATCTTTAACAAATCCTGACCATTGCCTGGCAACAGTATAATACAGCCCCAGGTGTGAGCTTCACAGTATCGTGGGTGCTGCACAACAGCCCATCCACTCATCCACTCAAGCCTTATTATTTCATTATTTATCCACCTGCCCGTTCACTTATTTCGTCGGTTTACATAATCAGTCTCATATTTCAAAAGCTGCTAATATGATTTTGGAAACGAGGAGCAATAAAGTAATATGAGTGTTAAATATGAGGCAAGAGTGTGTCTGGAAAGTTCGCCTTCCGAAATCCTTAAACGCCTTTTATTGTCAAAGCTTAGGAAAGTCATTAGGAGTGTTCAGCCTAGTACATTTACACTGACACACACTTTGAGTTATCTCCTGAGTTACATATGAAAATGCTTTGGAGAAATGATCAAAGTAGATGACATGAAGTATATTTTGCACACCCTTGTTTCAAGCTGTGTGGAGTTGCTAATCTCTTAAAACAACAAAAACATCAGCATTAGCATTAAAGCTATGTGTAATTTTAGGTCAATTGAAGAGATTCAGCACAGTTTGAAGTCAAGAAATGGGAAATGACACAGGAAGCAGGTCGCTAGTAGGTCAACTTTAACCGTATGAATTTATGAACCTTGGATGTGTGAGTCAGTAAAAAAGAAGAGGGCAAGCTGTGTCATCATACTGAGGAAAAACCCCCAAAACAAATGGAGGTGCTGCTTCTAGGTCAAGAAAAATACCAAACTAGCTAACTAGCTAATGTTTGATAGCCAAACCATTCCTTCCTAAAACCTCATACTAAGCCTGATATTTTTCATTTCTTCTTGTTGCTGATTGGCTGCTGTCCTGAGACGCATCTCAGGGAGATGCAGGCCAGGATTCCTGCATCAGTTTCCCATGTGGATCTCTATTTACAGTATAAAAGACATTTTTTCCACATCATACATTTGCATTTTTTCACAATTCATGGATGCTCTTGGAAATTTCCGGGGTCTACTCTATTTGATTTTTTGCTGAATTATGAGGCAGTTGGTAGCCTAGTGGTTAGGGAGCTGCCCATCAGAAGGTTGTGGGTTTGAATCCCAGAACTGCTAGAGGCAACACTAAGGTACCTTTAAGCTAGGTACCGTCCCCATACACTGCTCCCTGGGTGCTGTGCTCATGGCTGCCTGCTGCTTCACTTGAGTGAATGTGTTAAATGCAGAAAAGAATTTTGTGCTGTGCACAGTGTGCTGTGGTGTGTTCATGCATGACAAATGGTCACTTCACCTTAAAGGCTCAAACCAGTGCATTTATGTTCATATAACACAGAGCAGCTTTTTAAAATGCCCATGCTCTTGTAGACAGACAGGACAAAATACATGAACGCATGAAGGTTGTGGGCCTTGTTGTCTGCTGTCTGCTGGCATGACCACTTGTATTTAAAAGTTCTGTCAGGATTAGCTCCCAGGCTCAGCGAACACATTTAGGCCACAGCCACTGCTGTGTGCTGTGTGAGGTTTTTCTCACACTGAAATCTCTAGTACACTGCACCGCCTTCAGCGGCAGAACGGTGAAAAAAACCAACCTGATCGTTCCAGAGGGCTAATGGGAACCATCAAGGACTGCAGGTCCTCCTGCTGTGAAATGTGTAGTATAATTACTGTGTATACAGCTTCAGGAATGGGAATTGGAAAAGGCATGGTGCAAAAGTTCTCATTTAAGTTCTCCTGTGAAGATCATATAGAGGAGAAACATTTATTGATGAATACTGTACGTTTTTGCTGAATAACTGAAACAATAACCAAAGATTTTATCATCACCAACACCACTATTCAGGAGGATGAGATAGAAGTAGCCGATCTCAGAGTTCTGATCTGCTGTGTTTCGTCACAAAATGCAATGACAATTATTGTTAACAACTTTTAATTCATCACTGGGACAAGGCCGAACTTCCAGCTTGACAACCACTTACATAACATGCAGTAGTCAATCGGCACAAGAGCATGAGCCGCAGGCTTTCTTACACCAGCGAAATAAGCAAGACATGGAGACCGCAAATGCCATAAAGAACCTCATTCAATTGTTAAAACGCTCTTATTACAAACCACTATTGCTGTAACCAATCTGCCACTGAGGCACTTTCCTGTGCTTTTTTTTTAAGTGCTGAGAAAATGCTATATTTCATTCAAAATGACAATCAAAATTGTACTTTTCTTGGTATTTTTTGTAAAACGATTTCCTTTTTTTATGGGGAAATGTAGCTTATCCTGACAACAACAACATGCTACCCCTTTTCCTAAACCAGAGGTGGACATATACAAAAACACATTTCTTTCCTCATAAGACTACTTTTATCAACGTACACTAATTCCCCTTCTTTGGTCAGTCTCAATGTGTATGTGATGTTTTGTCAGAGAAAGACTGAGTAAGACTGAGTTACATTTCCCTGTAAATGTGCACGTAAAAATGCTAACATTGTTAGCCACAATTAAAATCCATTAGAAGAATGCTAGCTTCATGCTAACAAAATGACGTCACTAAATTTCATTCGTTGTTTGCTGAGTTTCTGGGTGAAACGTTTTTGTAAGCAAAAGAACGTCAGTTCACTCAAATAGCTCAAATAGTTTCAACTCCATAAAAGTATAGCTTAGCGCATTATTATCTCAAATGCAATATTTTCTAAGATAATAAATTCCATACTAAAAGACACAAACACATGAAATCCACTTGACATCATATGCACACACAACTGTGCTTAAAATCAAGTATTAACAGAGAAAAGGCCACAATACAAAATAGCCAATTCCATAATTTACAATCTGCCTTTCATAATGTTGAAAATTGAAAATCTGAGATTTTGGTAAATACAGTACGCAAATGTAGATGTTTGTCATCGAGTCTTGGTGCTATAGGTGAGTTTGCATTCCAGTCTAGTGTAAGTGTGATGAAAACCATTGTGCTCATTAGGTTGTCTGAAGCAGCAATTCTCAAACAGTGCCTTGGGATACATCCTTTCTTAATGAATATTTCCCCTCACCCTGAACAACTAATAAAATGTACAAAATGACTGAGAATCTGAGTGATGCATAGCGAGATTGGTCCACCCTGCATCTTCATTCATGCATTTGGCTGTTGTGCCAAATGCCCTGTCACTCTTTGTAACGTCTGCCACTTTGTAGCTTTCTGTAGAAATTCTCCTGCTCGTTCTGACTGCTCTCGCGATCTAATAGCACCAAAGGAGTTTTGCGCCGGAGGCTGCGTCCTTCCATTGCCTGATCCAAACGGGGCAGCTGGGGAGGCTGGGGAGGTTGAGGGGGCTCGTGGTCAGCCTCACTGGTGAAAGAACATGGTGAGCTGTTCTTGACCTGACGATAGCCTCTGGAGCTCTCGCGGTTCAGGTTGTTGAGTTCATTTGAATCAGGAGCCATATTCCCATTGGATGTCCCTCTCCACTCCCAGGGGTTAACAGGGTTTGACACCATGTGCACTACTGGGTGGTGGGGAGCATGTGCATCTACTGTGACAATTCCAGAACTGCTGTCCCGTTCGGAGGGGGGTCGGTAGGGAGGTGACTCCGTGCCTGCTAGGGAGGATGTGGCAGAAGAGGATGAGGCCTCAGAGGATTTGGGTGTCCCAGAAAGGAGACCCTGCTGCTTGGACATGGCAATGACCTGCATAATGCGAGGCTGGTTCCCTGACCTGAGGGCAGCCGGAACATTGGCGCCACTCTTCTCTGTGATGGACAGCCACTTGGCACGTGTACTGGCACTTTTAGGAGACACTGGTGGAGGGACAGGGGGCTGTCCTGGTGGCTTAGGGGGCATCACCACCTTTGCCCCAGCTGGTGGATTAGGTGGCCTAGCAGGCTGTTGCATGGTGGTTGTGTACAAGGGTGAAGGTGCACGGTGCTCTTCAGAATTGTCATCTCCAGTCTCTGAACTGTCCTTACTATCGTCCTCACTTTGCAAGCTGGCACTACGCATCTCCATAGACTTCTGCTTCCACTCTGAGACCAGCTGCTGCGAGCGCATGGGGTCCACAGGCACAGGTACAGGCACTGTCACAAGACGCCTCACGGGCTCTTCAGGGCCGCCAGCCATTGCCCGTGGTAAAGTATTGCTGAAAGTCACCATAGTCTCCTTACCCATTGGACTGCGTGGTGCAAGGAGCTCGACATCTACACTGGCACGCTTCAGACTACCCAAAGAAGCCTTTTCTCTCTGCATGGGGCGGTTGAGTCCGTCCAAACAGGCAGGCGATGTGATCTCTTCATTGCTCTCGGAGGCGTGGCCTTTGTTGTAGACTGAATCATGACCGCGCTGGGCCAGAGCTCTCAGGGCATCCTTTGGAGGAGGGGCAGGAGGGAGAACAAGGTCCTCCGCTGGTTTGAAGTTGCCAACAGCATGGAATGCCTGAAACCAATCAAGAGCAGATCTTTTATTTTACAATTTTATGTACTTTTGCCCATGTTTTATAAATAACAGTATTCCATGAAGTGTCAGAAACAACACAAACAAGTTTATTTGAAATGATTTAACAATTCAGTGACTTGTTACTTTGCACAGCAAATATATTCTATCATCGCTGACTGACTACATTTTTGAGTAAAACTGTATACTTGATTGTCTGTCCCTTAAGGTGTACTCACACTAGGCAGTTTGAACCACGCCCGAGTGCGTTTGACCACCAAAGTTTGTATAAGTGTGAGTGCTCCGAACCGTGCCCGGGTGCGGTTCGTTTAGCCGTCCCTGGCCCGCTTAGAAGTGTGAGCGCTAGTAGGACGCGTGACGCCACGTTTTTGTGACACCACGCAGTCTTACCACTGCCTAGCTTGTATATATTTAGAGTCTGAATGGTTTCTGTTTTGCTAACTTGGGCCAGTGCAGGTAGAGTAAAGAAGAAAAATGACAAGAGAGATCACAGAAGCTATGTGGAAGTGAAGGAAGCTGGAGCCTTACTGATAAGAATAAATCTACAACCTGACACTATAGGGAGGAAAAAAGATCAAGGTGTAGAAGAGAGAAACCTTTCCCCAATTGTTTTGTTGAAGGTTTGTCCACACATCACAGAAATAGAATATAGACTTTCAGGCTATCAATAAATCTATGTACAAGTAGCTAACTAGCTAAATATGTGTGTGAATTCACAGTGGAGGATTTTAATATCAGACCCTGTAAATATGTGAAGTAACAAATGAGGCGGTTATAGAAACTAATGTTACCAAGATTAGATTGTAATAATATTTTAAAGAAACATAAAAGAATTACCATGAGAAACAGGACATCCTTGATTATTCTTGGGCGAGATTCATTTCCTTTCACTTCAGTCGTTAGGTTAAAAGAACAATTGAACGTCTTTGCTCTGTCAGTAGTGTGTGTGTGGTATAGAAGAAACAATGACTCACCAAGTAGGCAGCAATACCAGCGCCAATGCAGAAGCCCACATATACGTCAATGGGGTGGCTGCGGTACTGAGTGATCTGAGTAAGGCCTGTTAAGGCAGCTGCTATAGCGAAGGCGAACACCAGCACAGGTTTTAGCAGCTTGGTGCTGTCTGAGATTGTGGAGTTGAAGTACATCTAGAAGAACAGAGAGCACAGCAGATGGTCCAGACCAGCTTGCACAAATTGCTATCTATCAGCCTGGCAACTGATGATAATTTCGTAAGTGCAGGCTGGGTGCTGATAATGGGAGGTGACTGGCTTATCTACTCTGTTGCAGGACGCTTCCTGAATCTGCCAGATACTTCTGAATATGATGCAGTTATTGGGAATCACATTTCCATTTCTTTGAAGACCAAAAGCTGAGCATGCAACAATGACTATTATAACTGATATGATCCAAACTCATGAGAATAGATTTAAATTTACAGAGTACTGTCTGATTTTGAGCTTTAAGAATCTACAACAAACAGGATGTTTAGCTTTGGCAAATGTTGCCTTTATCCAGGCATACTCTGCTATCCAGACAAACATTGCTAAGTGGGGCATGGGTAAACATTATTAACTTTGCTCTTGACACCCAATAGATGCACACTCACACTAGGACGAAGAGACTTACTGAAATATAAACAGCAGCAAAGGAAGAAAGAGTTGCATGCTGGGAGGGAAAGGTTTTCCTGCCACAAAGGAAAGCAAATTTCTAGAGTAAGACAAAATCATCTTTCTGGTGCAAAAAATAAATAAATAAATCAGATTTGATTATGAGCATTAATGGGTAAGGCAAAAGAGATAAAAGCACAAAGCACAAAAATAGGAGCAATTTAATTTCTCTTCAACTGAGGCTTTTTCTTGGTGGTTATTATCTTAATCCCCTTCCACTTGCTTTTGGGGGTGGGGTGGGGGGCTACCTGGCAGAGAGAATGGCGTGCTGGTCTTGTCCAGAGCAGATGTCTTTAGTGATGTAAGGGTTTTTCTCACAGGAGACTCCGGCAATGGTGTAATTGGGTTTGCACACAGTCAGAAAGAAAGGTGTGTGGTAGCCAGTAGCAATTTGGATGACATCAGTGACCAGAGCCGTGGCACAAAGACCAAACACATGAACACCTAAGAGACGAGAGTGAGAGAGATCAATAAGGAACATGCTCTATCATTTAAAGGAGGTGAACAAATCCCAGCCACAGTGACTGACACATAATGTATGTAATCAAATCACTTTTCCCTGTAACACTGTAATCATATCAACTAGGACACTGCTGGCTCGACGTGTGTGAAATATTGGGATTCTATTGAGCAAAGTGAGGCAGAAATCGGAGGGATTAGAACTGTGAAAATAGCTCACACCTCTCCACTAAGATGGCCGTGACAAAATAAAACAGACAGCATATAAAAAAATAACTGTCACAATAAAAAAGAATTGAAACACCTATAAAGTCCCACTAAGAAATGTTGACTTGCACAGCAGTTGTGCACATTAAACATATTTCCAGCATACAACTAGATATATCAATAGACAAAACTGATAGAAGTGTATTTTATGCAGACTCTGAAAAAGGGTTCAAACTAATATTGCCATATTTTGCGTTGCTTGCAGGATCACAGTGACAGTGTGGCTGCCTCAAAAGCTCAAAAGTGATAAACAGTTTTAACATTTAACAGTATAATATTATAACTAACTAAATTAACCAATCTTTATATAAATCGGCCATGGCACGGAATACTTTCAGCAGTGATCATTTATGTCAATTACACCATTATACCATGATTACAGTCCATTTTCCACTTTCAGGTGACAGGCTTGCTGTGGATTATGTTCAGGTGCAGTGCATCTGAATTAAATCTGAATCAAAACAAACCAAAACGTGTGCTTGTCACAGAAAATTCCACAGAAAGGACGAAGATTGTCTTTCAAATGGAAAATGATTCAACACACACTGCCAAAAAGAAGGAAATTATTATGTTTCACAGTGCGTCACTGTTCCCTCTTTACCCCACTTTAGTCATTTTCTGTACTGAAATGACACGCTGTAAGTTACACCTTATTTGTTTACATGACTATCTTGATTTACATGACTACCAACACTGCAGATGCCGCCAGTTCATTTGTGCTACTGCTGCTAACTGTGACTAATCACTGTTGTAATCAAGGCTAGTAATCCAGTTTGAGAGGCTTCTGTCTATTAGAACCAGCCTCAGTGGCACCGGAGAACACAACATTTTTACTTGGCATATTTTCCGCATTTAATTCTGATCTTACTTCATTCTCGTTGCTTTTATACAGTTTTAATTCTCAAAAGTTACTGAAATGATCAAGTGTCTCAAATTGCTGATATTTATAAATGTCCGAACAATGAAATGGTTAAGATCTAAACAAAGCCACTCAGAGACTTCAGAAATACTTACACTGACTCAGTGGTATTGATAGGAGCCTGTGGTCATGTTGTCTACAGTACTAATGTGACCACCACAGTCTGTATTTGTAATGAAAGCTCAATGGGAGCACAAGGTTTGGCCCATTGTCTTGCCATGCTGAGATTTCTTGTGAGGAAATGAAAATAGACACAATAGGAATTGGTTTTAATTTCAGACGAGGTGAAGCTCAGGTACCTACCAACAAAACGAACAGTCCTACGCAGGAAGGAGTTAAAGTTACAGCCACCAGCGTTGATGCTGCCCTCGTTTCCAGGCCGAATCTTTAGTCTGGACTGCATGCAGTACACAATGCCCTCTCCTATCATGATCTAAACACAAAATAATCACTTAGACAGAACATCCAAACCACGTAAAACTGCACAAAGATCTTTCCTATAGTATTGAGGTAATAGGCCTCAAACACAGCAGATCACGGCCTGAATGCACAACACACACACACACACACACACACACACACACACACACACACACACACACAAACACACACACACACACACACA
>JBBPCW010000037.1:12639328-12681053 GCA_037974425.1 Phenacogrammus interruptus
ATGAAAGGAAACTCAGGGCAGGTGAAAACGTGAACTAAGACACAGACACACGTGACAAGCATAAACAGAAAACCTGGCCAAAATAAAAGTCCTGGGAAATAAACAGAAACAGAATGAAACCGAAAAGCAGCGGCATAGTCCTGGCCGCTGGCCAGACCGTGACAATATTTATGGCACACCAATCCATTTGGGGTTACTTCTGTTTGTTGGAGGCTTGTGGGCCAGTGTGCCCTTACCTTAAAGGGCTTCTGGTGTTTTCAAATAGTGCAAAAACCAAAAAAGAACAGTGCACTCACAGACGCAGCAGGGCCGGCAAAGGCCAGGCTGAGCAGCATCAGCAAAGGAATGAGCTCCTCTCCGCTCTCCACGTAGGGCATGCTGAGGGAGCGATCATGGCAGCGGAAGCCAACCTGCGCCGGCTGTAGAACGTCCGTCAACTCCAGGAAGTATAAGGACACCATGGAGGAGGCCACAATGGGCAGCTGGGAGGGTTAAAGGAGAGACTGACTCACAGTAATGTAATCAGAATTGAACAAAACTATTAGAAACACTGTAATTTTACAGCCTTGTCAAAACTGTTGTAGTATCTGCCACGCCAGGCACATCACTTCTCTATGCATAGATTTGTCTTGGAATGGCCACTGAATGCTGTCAAACCACAACGTAATTAGATGGAGGAAATGACTAATAACATGCTGTTAGACAGCACCCAAAGGCAACACATAGAGGAGCTCACCTCTACAAAATAGAAGCAGGGTAATAATGTTAAGCTGTCCTTGGGGGGTTTCTTCTTGATCTTCTCTCGTGTGGGCATCATTATAGCTTCTCCAAACACGCAGACCTGAAGAGAAACGAGCTGATTGTTAATTTTCCACAAGCCGCTATGCAGCTCTGTCCTCTCACAGAGGCACAAGTGGATAGAGCCTTTAGTTCTCTTCCATTTCAATAGGCAGAATAATCCTATCAAATCTCTTGCTGAAATAGATTGTGAAAAGGCCAGAGGCTGTACTATTTCTAGTCTAAAAAATATCCTGTAGTCTGCGATGGTGGAAGTTTGGGAAATGAGAAAATAATGACCTTTGATGCCACTGTAAGGAATGATGGAGGAGCAGAGATTTGCTGTTTGTGTGCCCGAGGAACAGAAGTCAAATGATTTCTCACTGCAAGAGCCTCAAAAGACACAGGGCCTGAACGATGCACCAGCTAGCCAAGAACATCGGCCGACACTGAGATCCCGGGGCCTTGGTATCAGATTCTGGGGATAAAGCACCAATGTATTTCATTTTCTAATGTTTTTCAGTGTAAAATAATCAATCATCAGTATGTTCCCTGAAGACAATGTATATTTTCATTAATCAACAAATAACAATCAAGAAACATAAGAGCAGAGTAATAGAAACTGTGAAACCACAAAGAAGCCCTGCAGCCCACCCTACAAAATATATATTCATTAAACCGCTTTTTATCTAGAGCTATTTTTAACCACGTTTAATGTCAATGTACAGAAAAAATGCATGAAATTTATATGTGACATATGGGTGGGGGAAAACATGATCAGATGAAAAATGGTTCGATTACACGGCATTTAATTAGACATTGCTCGCAATTTCTGGACATCTCACATGTAAGGTATTTGAGACTGTCTGTCAGGGCAGCCAGAGTTATCACTGATGTTAGTTGTTAAACTTGGTATCAGTATCATTCATGGAGGAAGGGGAAGGCAATAAGTGAGCTCTGATGTGAGCTCAATTTCTTTTGGGGCATTTTAAGAGAAGACCATCAGCAGTTCCTTGTGCTAAATCAACAGTGGCCAAGCAAAACTCTTGGCCTGAAGACACACACTCAGCCTTCAAGTGGGAGTAAGTGATGCTTAGTTCAACTTAACAGGCTGCTTGTTTTCACAAAGACAAGCTTTGTTTATCTTGAGGAGGCAAGTATGCCTTCCAGGCAATCAATGAGTATGGAGTCTCTTCAAGTACATGTGTGTGTGTGTGTGTGTGTGTGTGTGTGTGTGTGTGTGTGTGTGTGTGTGTGTGTGTGTGTGTGTATGCTTGGATGTAGGCACTGAGCTGCTCCTCAAACAGACCGATGCCTGTGGTCACACGTCCAGTGTGACTTCAAAGGGCTTCCAATAAATGCTATTTAATTAAAGCAGGAATGCCCACAGCAGGCTGCCCTCCAATGAAACGAGCTGGAAATGGACCTGATGCATGAGGCGGTGCTGAAGGTAATGGGTACATGCTGTCCTCAGTGCTTTCTGCAAAATACCAGAATTAGCCGGATATGATATGTGGTCACTGGACACTTGAAGTGAATCTGACTGTGCTGGTGCCATTTAGACTCAGGTTATAGTGAATTCCTTTACACGTCAGGGCTTTTTTACTAACACTGATGAAAATGCTATCAACAGCTCAGCTGCTCTTCAGATCTGCATGTTCAGTATTCATCTGACAGCACTAAACTGTCCAATGCAGCTGAGGATGATGTGTGCATTGGCTTATAATGAATCTCTATAATGGGGACCAGCAGATATACATGGATAGACTTAGACAGGCAGACAGACAGACAGACAGACAGAAAGACATTGTATGTCAATGAGAAAGATCGTGAGAAAATCCGTATTTGTGCCGATCGACCTACAGTTAAGCTGTGAATTGTCAGAGATCCACTCTTGCCTTGACTGACTGGTGGCAGTCATGATTAGACACAGGCTGCAGGGCTACAGTACAACATGCACAGCAATAATTAGATATTAAAGACAAGCAGTTATCTATGCACGTGTATAAAACTGTAAAAGCGAAAGAAGAGACGCAGTGGAGACACAGGAGATGTCGGAATAAAGAGTGGAAACAGGTTTTAAGTGAGAGAAGCGGCGTGCAGAAGTCTATCCGCTCCCTCACTGCGACAACATTACAGCAGCGTTTATCCTGTAAATAACGATGTAGAGCAGGTATCTCCACTCACCTCGGAGTAGGGGTTAAAAGGACCTCCAGAAACACTAAATGCTGTAACCCCGTCAGTCCGCGGTTCGGGGTTTCTAAATCCGTCCCTCCTTCCGTGGGTATCTACACTGCAGAGTCCCTGGCTGTCGTTCCTCTTTCTGCTCACGTTTCACACACAGCACGAAGCGGCACGGAGAGACACAGTTGGGGTGTTTTTCCTCACTGGGGGAGGGTGTGGGGTGTGCAGGGGTCTTCTGTGGGCTGAAGATGCGACCCCACCACTGGAGCACGAAGAAACACGGACCGAGGTCTTATGGTGCAAGAAAGTGAAGCGTGTGGGCGACCACTTGGGCTGGGAGGAGGGAGCGGGGAGGGGGGCTCATTCTCAGAGCTCTAGGTGACCCACCTTTAGATTCAATGATCATCTTTGTAGAGACTCTCTAGGTCTCAGAAGTACTCTGGGTCTGAACGCGTACTATACCTGGAACGCTTAGGCTGTTGTTTATTCCAGACTCAATCATAAGCTCCTCGTTTGGTCAGTTTCATACAAAAGTATTGGGGCGCCTGAGCATTACCAACAGGGACTTTAATGACTTTGCACTTAAATACAGATTTACAGACAATATCGCGTTGCTAATTAGCTACTATGGAATTACTACGAGTCCACTCGTTGCACGTTAACAGCTTCCACTTTTCTTGAAAGGCTTTCCATAAGATTGTGGAGATTATGTGGGAATTGTGCTCATTCATTATGTAGATATGAGGTCAGACACTGGTGTTGGCTCACAATCTCAATTCCAGCTCATCCCAAAGGTGCTGGATGGGGTTGAGGTCAGGGCTCTGTGTGGTCAGTCAAGTTCTTCCACACTGAATGTCTTGGTATACTGAAGCATTAAGACATCCCTTCACTGGAAGAAATGGGTCTCAAATAGGCTACAGCCATGTCCCAATACTTCCGTCCACATAGTGTATTTTTTATTTTTTAATTTTTTATTTTTTTAAAAGCTACCAGACAACAGCACCACAAATGTTAACACTTAACTCCATTCCTGTTCTGTTCGTGCAAAATGCTCAAGGCTAAAAGTAAAAAAACTGTGGGATTCACTGTTGAAGCACAAACAGATAAAAAATTTATTTTATATCTCTAAGTGAAATCTGCTTGACAACAAAGTGTATTAACATTATAGCCAGTTCTGAAGGACTAGCTCAGGCCAGGGTGGACTGAGGGGCCACAGGCTATCAGAGACATCTTGGCCACCTTAAAGGGAGATCTTAAAGGGGTACTCCACCAATATTTCAAGATTTTTGCAGATGAAAACGGTTAAGATGTGAAATTATGTGCCTTAGAAAACCTTTCAGAGTCACATTTGTTCACTGTGGTGGTGATGGGAACCAGGCATCCAAAGTTTTCACAATGTTCTTACACAAAATGGCTACCAAGTGATATCTTTCAGATGTACCATTATTTTAGCATGGCAAGCATTACATTTAATATACATAAGAAACGTGTTAAGATCATATATTGGAGGAATAAAATGGCAATGACTGGTTCTTATTACCACCAAGTCTGTATGTTTCTACATAATGCACTAGTTCATATCAAACCACTTATTACAGTTTCTCTTCGTTCTTGTTACGAGGGTTAAGATTACACTGTATCCAGTGTTCTCTGAGCAGAAGGATGCTTTTTTTCTCGTTCAGTTCACCTTGCAGTTCTGGCACAGTTGGTCCTGATTGCACTTTTAAAATATCAAGTTTATGTGCAAGAGCCACTTGTATGCGCCCGAATAGTCTCACATGACATCTAGCACCTCTCTATGGCATTACGCTGCCACACCAGCAAGATTCAGATTCAGTGTCTGAGACCCAAGTGACATGCCTTCAGTTTCCACAAAAGAGCCTTCGAGTTTATTGCAAGCTAAAAAATTATACAAGAGTATGAAAATGTAACTGGTTGATATTTACAGTCAAAACGTGACATTTCACCCTTCACAAATGTTTCAATGGAAAGTCTGATTGAGGCTTACAATGGTCAGGAAATGTGGTAACACCAACAGAGTCTGAACTGAATATTGAATAAATAACACCCAAGTAATGCCGCATATGTTGCTGGTTACATCCAACCAAGTCAGTTTCTTTGACTTGGAGCAATATGCCGACCGACAGAAGCAGGCCAGTAGAGATGGACATACAGAGACTTAGGGACCAATCGAGACCCATTCTTTGAACATGATCCACTGATTTTGGCAGAGTGCATGAAAAGAGCTGGTTGCCAGCTTGGAAAGTTTCATGAGAGAGTGTTGGGGATTTTCCTCCAGAGCCCTCCACACAGACAGTTCTTAATCCAGCGCTGCTCCCACTGCTTCATAGCATTGGTCTTGTTTGGGGAGCGGAGCATTGTAACACAGCCGCACCTGACAGAGACAAAAAGACATCCTATTTAGACTTGAGGCACATGATTGTTAAGGTTGGTTTTAGCTATGCATCATACTTTTGCAGGGTTAAGAAAGGCAGTCTATCTAAGGCCTCGTTCACATGGACGTCTGAACCAGGTGTTTTTCTGGCGTTCGCGACACCAGGTAAGCGCCTATTGAACGCCGCCCGTTTTTCTGCTCATTGAAGCAAATCAGAGCGTCCACACGGGCGTCGAGCACCGACACTCGACCGGCTGCGCGTTCGGATGGCGTCAAATAAACGCTACATGCAACGTTTTCTTGGCGTCAAAATCCCGACGAACGCGAGGAAAACGTTGCTATGGCAGTTCCAAGGCGTTCGCTTGACGTTCTGGAGGACCGAATATGTCCCATGATTCTGTGCAGCAGCTGCGAACGGCGCCGTATCGGGAGGGTTTTTAAAACAAAAATGTAAATGCTGAGTTTTAAGAAAGAATAGGGATCCTTGTTTTCAGTGCAGAACTATAAACCAGGATGACACACGTGTAAACACTCTGGACAGAGTAATTTCTGCCCCACAGGTAAATACACGAAACTACAGATCGGGCGTCAGGCTGCCGTTAAACGGTGTCGGACTAACGCCAGTCGAACGCCTTACTGCCGTCGATCAAGCGTCGCTACCAAACGCCACAAAAACGCCTATGACGTTCAGAGCACGTTCGTTTTGAACGTCCGTGTGGACGAGGCCTAAGTGTGATGAATCTGGTGTACCGGTGAAGTACAAGTTTCTACTGGTTAGCCACATACTAACCTTGTACCAACCAGTACAAAATAAAAAAGCAGATCACTGTAGACCAAAATTGCTGACTGACTACATTTAGAGTGAGAAGAAAATTATGCAAATTATGTAAACCATAAAATTATATCCTGAACAGGGATGAACGGATAATGAATTTTACATCAGATTCTGATTCTTTTTGAAGATTTCTGCCTACTTAAATACCTAATCAAATAAAGTGCTCTGTCGAAAGTTTGAGTCGACTGCCTGTTCTGCTCAGTGTCATTACACTTTGTTACAAGTGTAGAATGCTGATTTTGTATTTTAAGCAAAAATCAGCAGATTCTTGACATTATATGCATCCCTAATTCTAAACAAAGGTAAATAACCAACAAAATTATTTGCACTTTTCAAAACTACTAGTGCATTATAATTTTATGATGTGTGTTCATACCTGGTGCAGGCCTTGCTATCCTCAGTTGGAGAGATGCCCATATGTAAACAGCGCAGGTTGTCCATCCTCTGTGATGCTGGACTCCTGAAAAGGCATTTACAGTCTGAGTTACAGACACTGAATAGCTTCTTTATACAGTCCAACAAAGTGCCTTGACCCAGTGTTTGTCGAGTTTGTTCAGTTCTTCAGTGGCTGTTTCTCATTCCTCATAATTGCCAAAGGCAGAGAACACATCTAGACAGATGTCTTTTCCAATAAGAAAGCATGACTGGTATACAGCTTTTATGACAGGCCTACCCAGTCTTCCATTAAAATTTGACACCGGACTATAATCTTTAAAGAAAGGCTTATTTAAACTTCCTGACACTTCATTTAAACGGAATAATCATTTAATCTGCATCTGACATTTTGCTTAAGATAGTCGTCTCAGAGTTGCACAGCGATTGATCTAAATGCCGTTTAATTGGATTTAAACTCTTCTCCCATCCTAAACTTTTAATGCGGTAGTTGGGCTTGTTCATATCGTCAGAGCCGTTGATCAATGAGCAGAAACACTGACAATGAAGATTCACAAAAAGGAGACTGCAGCAAACTGTTGTTGCAGTAACAGCCTTTACACATGAGAACACTTTACATTGCTGTGAGGATTTAACTGCATTCAGCCACATAAGCAGAAGTGAGGTCAGGTACTGATGCTAGATGATTAGTTCTGACAGAGTTCTCTCACTCCAATAATAGAGCGGCTTTATACTCATCTAGACAACACTTTGTATTGAGCACGGTGACATTAGACTCATATGTGACTACTCTGGAGTGTCCCATTCTACTGCCTGTGAATTACTGTAGGAGACTGTACAAGCTGTTGAAGGCCTTGGCAGATGACTAATAGAGTTGATTCAAACCGCCCTAATTAGATACACATTACAGTAAATACATTCACTAATTAAAAGGCTGTCTTGATACCTTTGAACATAGTGTTACTATTTGCTGCAGAGACAGGATTTTATAGGTTTGTCGGAAGGCCTAATATAAAGTGGACCGACCACGGTTTTCTATCTGATTAAAAAGAAAAAGCTTCTATTCTAGTTTGGATTCATCCCTGGCCTATGAAATATGAGGTTGGAACTTCTTCTTAACATAGTATGTTATATAAAATGAATGCTTCATTAACCAAATTAATCACAACACATTTCTCCCTCAGTAACATCCAGGAAATGACATGGGTGATAATTTAATTAAAAGCAGGGGTCAATTACAGTAGGTTATCCATGCTCAGTCAAGGGTATTAGGTTGTGCTGGCTGGAACCTAATCACATAGTCATTAAAAGAGCAAACACATTCAATAGTACCTCAAGAGCAGGATAATTTTAGTTTTGTGGATCATGTCTGTTTTTTTCTTTCAGCCAATTGCCTGACAAATACAATACATCACTTATTTACCAGTCGGAAAATCAGACCACATTACGCATTTGAAGATACTGCCCAACTTAATACTGCTTCTAACTTTTTGATGCCTCCTTAAGGACACGAGAGTTCCCACATTAGCCAAGTACCTTTTCAACTAATTTTCAACAGCTGAGGACTGTTCGAAGCTATTAATCTCTAATAATGAGGGTTTAAGATTTGTGCTACTAATCTTTATTATTTGTTGTTGTTAATCATGATGCACGTGCATCATTAGTGTGAAATAACTAATTAGAATGTTAATGTGTCGCTTCAGGGTACAAGTTCATTCACACTAAACACGGATGTGGGTCACTTACAAACACAAATGTGAACCATGATGGAAAAAAGACCTGAGTGAAACATTTGAACAGAAAAACAGACTTGTGGTGTCAAGAATACTGAACAGAAGTCTAGATGATGTGAAAATGAAGAGAAAGCTGTTTGGAATTTAAAATGTAACAGTATCACTATAATGTGAAAAGTGATCGAATTCTGAAATACTGAATGCAGATCCTTGTAAAAACAATTGTAAGATCTTTTTTGCCAAAGCTCAAAAGATCATTAAGAAATGAGACTAACATATAGAAATGTGTGAGGTACTAACACTCAGCCACCCTGTGGCACATCATCTCCTTTGTGCCCACAGAGAACTAAGCTGACCCAAAGCAGCTGATCTGGTCAATTTTATTTCTTATTAAATTAATAAATGTGAAGGACATTAAATTGCACAAGCATTCCGCACTAGAGGGCACTGTGAGTGCTCTTTACCTGGAGAAAATCTCCAGCTGTGTGGTGGGGTTGATTCCAGGTAGACTGTAGGGCTTGCCAAACTGCAGCCGCAGCTGGTGCTTGCTCTGGATCTTGGTGATGACTCCGTCGTTGATGGGCAGCCAGTCCATGCTGGGCACAAGCAGCTGGCTAGGCAGCAGACAACATTCGTCCAAAAGCGTCTCATCTGGTTCCTGAGGGTGAGTCTCGTCCCGGGCTGCAAAAAACATTTTATAGGGCATAGGACATTTTAGTCCCTATACATTAGTATGAGTAAGCTTTACTAAATAAAGCAACATTTAATAATGCAGTTTCTAAGTACAAGTGAGTTAAAACATGCTCAAAAGGGAACAAACTTTAACATGGCATTTCCTGTAAAAATGTAAATCTCCACAAAACATTTTATCACGCTGCCCAAATATTACCATATTACTGTACATCACTATCATTTTGAATGGTAGTTGGGACAAGTCAAATATGTCCTTCGGTAAATTGCGCAAAACAGTTTATTTTCTTTCTTATTTCCCCTTCTAGCATTTAAAGTAAAAGCTAAAGGACTGGCTCCAACAACAGATGGTGTTTTTAGGGCTTATAGAGCAGCAGACTCACTGCAGAGCCAGAGCTTGGTGAGAAGGCGGAAGAGCAGAGACATGCTGTCCTGGTTGTCGGAGGTGGCTGTGTAGATGGGCAAGCAGCCAGGCTTCAGCAAGCCCCAGATGCGGATCATCACCATCATCTCCCTCAGCATGCCTAGTGAAGGCCCGTCCCGCAGGAAGCCAAAGCCCGGACGCACTATGGAGCCCTGCTATGCAGAGGAGATGAAGCGTACATCAGTCCCAGTGTTGCAGAGAGCAACATAAACTTAGCATTCACATGTTTTCAAACGTTTGAAATCACTCATCATATTAATTTTTTACGCTATTTTTTTCAGTAAAAAGGTATGGAAGCATTTATGGTTCTCTTTATCCTTCTGAATAATAAATGTATCTTTTATATCCTTTTAAAACCACCAGTAACCTGTGAAACTAGCATCATAGTACATTATTTTATACATACATATATTAAAAACAGGCAAACTGTCTGAACAGTGAAGTCTATTAGTTTCAAAAGACTGTATTTAGCACACACTACTCACTACAACTGTGTACTGCACTAATTTAATTCACACACCATTACAAACACAACTAAACGGGCCAAAAGAAAGAGACGTCAGAGGTATAGGTGAATGGGTTCACTGTGGATGAGGATCCATCAGTGAACCCATACACATATTTCCAAAAAGGAAGGGGACAGCAGGGAAGCAGGGATTTATGTCTTTGCTTTCCTAATCACTTTTCTTGATGCCCTGCTTACATTCAGTCTGCTGTTAACTGCATTTTCAAGTTCTACTAAACTGACCTGGTTGGGCAGATTGGCGAGCAGGTACAGAACGAAGTCTCCCACCCACTGAATTAGCTGCTGAAGGGACTGGAGTGGAGGTCCATCCAAAACAAACTCCTCTGTCTTCAGGTTAATCATCACCTTGTCAATGTCTTATCCAAATAAAGAGATGGGAGGTGTATGAGCAATTAAGTCCCAAAAGTAAGAGCAGCTGTGAGTTATAAGGTTGTATTCATGAATCAGCAGTGTCACTGAAACATCTTGCCATGGCACTGCACAAAAAAGAGCAACTTTCAGAATCAGAAAATTTTACTGATCCTGGAGGAATCAATACATTGAAGTGATCAATAATCTTTAGTGATTTTACAGGGGAAAAAATTGCAGGTGTATGCAATGTATACCTTATACTACTGCCATGGTTGTATGTTGTAACATAGTGGTAGAAAATCTAGAATTCATTTTATGCTAGTATTTAGCCATTTGTTGAAAACAGTGAGAAAAACAAAAATTTGTGGTGTTACTTCGTTTCACAAAAAAAAAGAAAGGTATATATACATATACACAACCACACACACATGCACATTTATAAGAATTAATTTATAATTAAATAACTCATTAACAGCTTTGGCAAATCGGAGAGGGCCTTGTCATAAGTGCGAATTCATTACCAGTGTCCGTGTTCTTTGTGCAAATCTCTGACAGCCGGTCTCCTGGGCTTTTGTCTGGCGTGTTGAGAACATGGGGCCTGAGCAGAGATTTGAGTGTGGAGCTGATGGCAATGAGGAGCAGTTTAGCGTGGAAGTCACATGCCCGGGCAGCTGTGGCAGAGGACAGCTTACACAGAGAAGCCTTCACAGCTACAATTCGTGTAGCGAGGACCTTCAGGACACAACCAATAACCAGACAGACAAAAAAAGGTTACTCACTAAAATGCTACCTATTATTTCTAGGTCAAAAACTTGCCAAAAATGTCAATGTTTTCAATAACATTTGTTCAATCTATACATATATAGTAAACCCATGTATAGAGAAATGTGGTAAAAGAAAAGGTCTAAAAAGTGTAAACCCTAAATATGCTCTCGAAACAGCTTAATGCATTATCCTGAAAGAAAATCTAAAGGTAAACCCGTTTTAGAAATATATAAAATGTAATATATTTTGTATATGAAGGTAAAATACCAACGTTACCCCTGTATAGACTGTAATGTAATTCATGCGCTGTACTGTACTGTAATTCAGGTAAATACAGTAATACATTCATTTCATTTACAGTAATAAAAATACAGAGCTTTTAAGAACAACAAAACAAAAAACACAAGACGATCCACAGGGGAAGTTCTGGACTGCTGCTGTGTCAAAGGGCAGCAGCCAGTCAGGAGCAAGGAGAAATAGTGTTCTCGGATTGGCTACTTTCAAACCTCCTGCCCCTGAGTACAGCAGTATTTCACTGCCCCAAGACGTGCTTTCTTTATAGTTTCTTTTTATATGTAAATATAGCTGAATTTTACGTTACTATTTCTGCTACACAATTAGTAAATTATATTTTTCTTAATAATTTATCACTTAAATGTATGAAAAATTATATATTGCCACAAAAAAAACGGTGACATCTGGGCGTCATCCACCACACCCCCTCGTGCTGGGTTGTTTATGTTTGGATGCGGTGCTTAGAAACACAGCCCGAGGACAAGGGGGCGTGGCAGATGAGGCCCGGACATCACAAAAGCAAAAAATATATGTGGAGGATATCTGCTGTTTCAGCGTTAATGCAAAGGTTTCAGCAAGCAACTATTAGGTCGGCTCTCAGAAAAAAATCTGCATTGGACTGGAACCGCGACTGCTGATCGGTGTTAAAATGGGGGTTAATGTATTCAGTTATTCCTAGGTGTTATTACTGATAAATGTACATTTTCAATATGCTTTCCATTTTTAAATGGTTGATTAGTTTGAATAGACAAAATATTGTAATTAGAAATTAACATTATAATCATTTATTAACTTACTGCTCAAAAGATACTGATTTAAAATGTAATTCTACACTCTGCTCTTTGAGAAAAACCAAGAACACACGTCTTGCCATGCCACTAGTATGCTTATGTACCTGCTGCAGTGCTTGATTCTGTCTCATGTACTCCTCATGGAGTTTCTCCACTAGGTTATGGACCATGCCAGGCTGCACATGCAGCAAAACGTCCCACCAGTCATAACCTGTCACCATACAGTACTCCAGCAGAAACAGCAGATGACGCAGCAGAGTGTTCATGTCTAACATCTGTCCCATGGAGGGAGACACACGGACCATGTGCAGCTAGAGACAAAAAGAGAGAGAAGAAAAGTCTAGGGTTTAAATCTTTGACTTTGTTAACACATTAAAAAACTGTGACTAATGAAGTATTTGTACAATAAACACAAGTATTATGTAGTTTGGAAACAGCTTGAACATTTTGTTCTGACCAAAGAATAAAGGCACACAGTATCCAACATTATATGTACGTTCTCTCTAAACTACAAACTCTCAAGAGAAACTCACTTATGTCAGACATTCTGAATTCTGAAATTGCAAATTTATTTGCTTCTCAAGAGCTTGAGGGAAACTTTAATCTATGTACCTTGCCATGGTTGTCCACACCAACCAGAGCCAAGGATGTCCAGGAGAACTGCAGGGCTTTAAAGTGGATGGTGGGTCCTCCGGCTCTTTGCCGTTTGATGGCTGGCTCCTCCCCTGCTCGCTGAGATGAGCCAGAGGACCCGTAGAACATACCCATGGTGTGGAGGGACAGACGGTGCAGTATATGAATACTGCCATCATGGAATGCCAGAGCCAGGCCTGTGCACACAAGCATTTCTTAAAAAAACTTCCAAGATAAATCAAGATTATTACACACAGAATCCAATGTGACAGGGATATTCAATATTTGGCACCTACAGTTGGTGTTTAGGACAAGCTTTCCAAGCTGATTTTCCAAAAGTTACAGACCAGGCATTACCTGCAGATTGTGCTCACACAAAAAAAGAAAATCTTACCAAGACCTGGACAAAATTTTGTGTCTGAGGCGACTTTAAGGTCAGTGTTGGAAATTGAAATGGGCAGCTTAGGAAGAGCCACTGCAGAGACACGGTCCAGGTCATTAGTAGCTGAGAGGATTCGCCACTTCAGGATCATTGGCTGCTTTTCACCCACTGCAAATGTCAGAGCAAATTAAAGGATAACACTTACATAATTATGTAGTAGTATCATGAATAGCAATGAAGCCAGGCATGCCACACATTTATTACAGAGACTTTAAGAGACAAAAAATGCTGGATATCTTATTGCTTACCAACAGGTGAGCGATGCTGAAATATGTTATTGACTGGAAGACCCTCTTTTCGTAATGACCAGCATTCAACAATGCTGCCCATCTGACTGGATGCACACAGCAATACCTTTAGAAACATAAAGGACAGGACAAAAGATAGAAAAACAAAATTCTTTATAGATTTACTGACAATGAACATGGCCTCTTTCAGCAGCTACATAGTTTCTCTTCTTAATTTTTGTCAACTGGTGTAAAATCTCCATACAAATGAGGTCAGACATTTACACACACAAGTAAGGGACAAATGTCACAGCAGTGTTGGAATTTCAAGGCCTTTGCAACCATTCTTTTTCTGGAAACTGAATGACAGGAACACATAGCTCACTGTAGGGCAGTCATGATTACTGCATTAAAATTACTCAGGTTTAAACATCTATCAATTAAAGGTACATTCTTGATTGACTATGTTGCATTTTATTCTTAGCCCCTAATTTACACTCACTAATCAAGTGTGTGCATGAAAAATGAGAAAAATTATATTTAGCTATTTTTCTTTGGGTAAACATTAGTTATCTTTAAACATCTCTTGCTTTACAAAACTGAAAATCTTCCAGGAGAGAGTTCTAGGCTGGATGTGGAACGTCTAGCTTCACCTACACAAGTATGACTTATTTTTAATCTAGCAGGGTCTCATTTTAATGGCTAGTACTTTGCAATGCTGAACATAGTAGACTGTTGTATGAAATGGATGAAAGAAATTGTTCTTAATTAGGCATTCTTCTGTAATATTTAAAATAATAAGTATGTAATATAATAATGGATGTTCATTGCATGCATGTCCTAAAATTAAAATTTACATCTGAATAGTATTTTATAATGTAATACATCACATTGAGGATTATAATCTCACCTGTTCTGAATTCTCCCGTGTGAGGAACTTGAGGTGTGTAACAGCCGGGTATTTGTCCCTCCGTACTGGGTCAGTGGTGCAGCGCATAAAAAGTGATGGCAGGAGTTCTGTATCAATGCGGCACTTCTCGTTGACCACGCTTACGCACACTTTATAAAACTGCACAGGTGAGGAGCTACTGCCATCCGTTGCAGCCACAACAATGTTCCCGCCACCAGTGAAGGCGATGTCGGCTAGGGCTACGCGACCTCGCAGCCTGCATAAACTCTCACTAGCTGACAGCAGAGCGCCGTTGGGCTTTAGCAGAGATACTGTCACCAAACCGCTCACTGTCACAGCCAACCAGCCCTCCATGGGCTTCCCACCGAACAGTGTGAGAGATGGAGAGAACTTCACCCGGGAGAACTTCTCACCAAAGTTGGTGGAGCCAGACTATGGAGTGACAGAACAGGAAGCAGAAATGTAAACTACAGAAATGAACCCTTTCTATAATAGCAAAATATTCCCATCATTCCCACAGTAAACCACCAGCCAAAACATATCAGAACTACAAAATGTAGCATTATGGGTTCAATGGCCAGGAAAACAGGACAGTTTACACCCTTCAAAAACCAAATTCGCAACTCACACATCTGCCTCAAATGTTGGTAAGTTATTGTAAAGACTTGATGGTATTTTCATTAATAATGGAAAGAACTAGGTTTCAGTAGTAGTAGCAATCTTGACACCTATTTTCTCACCATACTTTTACTACAGGTTTTCTTGGGCATCAAAGACATTTTGGCTGATAGAGTACATATGGAGTAACGGGAAATCATTTACATTTGTCAATCTATTCCTTTAGAATAGTTTTATCCTTGCCTTCTCCACATGCAAAGCAAGCTTGACCCCATTATGCAACCATGAGAGAGCTACAATTGGGTCTCCGTCAACAGAGCTGCTCTGAGTACTTTCCCAGCTGTTCACCAGGTGCTCGGTCATCGCCCAGCACTTGATCTGACCATCCCCATCAGCAGACAGGAGTCTGGATCCTAGCCACAAACATTTCAATAAAAATAGTTAGTTACCTCAAATGATGACCAAAATCACTACAAAACTAGATATTTCATAAGGAGAGGGTAACTTTTCCTGCACGGTTTTGTTTACACAGCTAAGCCCATTATATGGTTGAAATATCTCATGACAGGTGTTTTTGAAATATATTTATATACACCCATAGCATGTGAGTTGTGTGTAAAATGTGCAGTTTTGTTGTTTGTTAACTTATCGAAGAATCAGTACAGTACAATGTACATTCTGACAGACAAATGTTGGTTTGTTGGTTGAAACTTAGGTCTTAAATAATTCATTACAGGTTTGCTTACCTGACTGGTCCCACTCCAAACATGAAATAATTTCTGTGTGGCCTGAGTTGATGGAGTAGACATCCCAGGGATGTTCGGTGTCAATGATATGTATCATATGACTAAGTTCTATAACACAAGAAACAGTGTACTTTTAATTTTTTTTAAACGATGAACGATGGAGACAAATGTGATGAAATGAAATGAAAATGGCCAGACAATACATTCATTATTCATCACACTGGACATACACTGATCAGCCATAACCTTAAAACCACTGGCCAATTAAGTAAACAACATTGATCATTTAGCATTGAGGGAAGCTGTTCTTGAGGTGAATATGTCAGCAGCAAAAATGGGCAAGGGTAAGGATGACAGACCTTCACAAGGGCTAAACAGTTATGACAGGTTAATGAGGTCAAAGCATCTCCAAACCTGCAGATTTTGTCACATGATTGTGGTATGCAGTACTTAGTGTCAACCAAAAGTGGCCTGAAATCACAGAAGCACCACCTTGCATCTTACATGACTCAAAGAATCTCTTAGAAACACCTTGGTGCAGATTGTGCAACACACCTTTTAATGACTTGAGGAGGTCTGGTGGTTTTGTCTGACCAGTGTATAGACTTAGTGCATAGCAGTCCCCATGCCTCCTTCTGGAGATATCCCGGGCTGCAGGCTTCACCTCCAACCCAAAGGCATCTCATTCAGTTAATCAGGGACTTTTAGGGGCAATAACTAGATTGATTAGAATGGTTGGCTTAGGGCTAAAGTAAGGATTTCCTGGAGCAGAAATGATTTTGTATTCCATAAATTAAAAGACTAAAGTGGGTTACTTGCCTCTGGACCAAGAGGTCTTAGGTTCAAATCCTACCTTCAGCGCCACACTGGGTTCCTGAGCAAGGTCCTGAATCCCAAGTTTCTCCAGGGAGACTGCCCCCTGTAGTCAGGGAATGGACAAATGTCTGCTAAAATGCCGTAAATGTAAAAGTGGCCCCTTTGTCACACATGAACACACCACAGCACACAGTGTGAACAATGTGAAATTCATTCTCTTCTTTTAACCCATTCACCCAGTGAGCAGTATGTGGGTACAGTCCCTTGTTCAAGGGTACCTCAGTGGTGCCACTGGCAATCTCTGGATTCGAACTCACAACCTTCTAATCACAGGAGGAACTCCTCTTAATTACATATGCATAGGTAACCTTAGCTACAATTTGAGAATTGAAAATGAGAACATTGATACCAAGAGTGATATCTCCTACCTTTATCGTCGTCTTCATTTTTGAGGTCTGTTGTGAAGGCGATGAGGTTTCTACAGGACCAGGCACACACCAGGGGGATGGAGGGGCAGTGGTTGCTTTTGGGTCTCTTTTCCCACTCACACACATACACAACCTCCATGTTTAAATCCCTGAAGTTTTAAAAGGCGTAATTACATACAAAGCAGGCTAACAAAGTCGCTAAAATGTTGCCGAGTTGTACAAAAACGCTCAAATGAAGATACATTCAGACCACAGCAGGCTAACTAGCTAACTGGCTAAGTGAGTTCGTCAAAACAAAACTGTTAAAATAACAAAAGAAAGGGGAGAAATAAAAACGTATTTAGTGAACTATGATTTATGTATGCTGTTCTAAGAAATGAAGAGCACAAAATACTTTCTGAAACGTAATCATTTTGTCTCTAAGTAGAAATATGTTGAACCCACAGTTGTTGCTGTTTGAGTCTCCTTCTACAGCACAGTGTGTGTCTGATCTTAAAACAACCGACCAGAACGCCTCTGCTGGTGTGGAGAGAAGGTACACTAAGTGGACAGATGTACTGAGACCCTTTTCTATTCCGGCATGACTGTGTCCCAGTGCACAAAGCAAGGTCTATAAAGACATGGTTGGACGAGTTTGGTGTGGAAGAACTTGACTGGTCCGCACAGAGCCCCGACCTCAACCCCATCCGACACCTTTTGGGATGAACTGCGAGCCAGGCCTTCTCTCTTGTGAACACCAGTGCCTTATACATAAGAAAATATAGGAATCTCTTCTACACTGGTATAAAACCAACTTGAAGCGGTAAATATTTAAACATGACGAAAGTAGTTCCAGTGCATTTCTTTTAACCTGTTTTCTTTAGCCTTTGTAAGTAAAAAAGCTGTTGCAGTTATAGCATCCCTCAGACACGCACGCGCGCACACACACACACACACAAACATGTTCTGAAACATCACTACTTAAATCGTTTATGTGTATCAAAAGGTGATATTTCAGTTTGTAAATGCCACTCCCTGCATATGCGCAGGATTTGCACTACTTCTGGTACAGCACACTAAATCTTCTCAGTTTTACACTGTTATTTGCTACACCAATGTTCTTGTCCTTGTCATTGTGTTGCACTGTTGTTTTTTGTCCAGTTAAATTTATCATTAATTTTTGTTGTTTTCTCATTATCATTTATGTCAATGTTTATTTGAATATAATGTCATTAAAGTCCCTGTTGGCGGAATGGGCAGGCGTCCCGATACTTTTGTCCATGCAGTGTAGTACTGACAGAAATGTGTGATGTTTATGTGGTCCTCCAGAGTGGAGAGGTCGCTGTATCTGAGCTCAGCACTGGAGAGTCTCTGTAACAGCTCGGCAGGACTGTGTTGGGTCTGGTCGCTCCGTGAGCTCGGTTGGGTCAGAAAATGGGCGAGTAAACAGGAGTAGCTCTGCTGTCGGTGGTTTTTGGCAGCCCCTGTTGAACAGATTCCCTTGACGTTTTATTCAGAGTTCCGTAAGCGTCATCATTTTTAAGTGGACAGGGAGTGTCTGGGTCAGTTATGGGACCAAGAAGCTCGTCTGAGGGGCTTCAGCTTGATCGGCTAGTTTAGTAAACAGTTAGCATGCGAGCTAGTTAGCGTCTTAAAAACTTTGGCCAATTTTATAACGAACTCAGGTTTACTCCTTCGGGTTTGTTATTTATTTACCTTAATTGAAGTCCAACCAAACAGTTAAACTGTTTGAAGCGGTTTAACAGTTGTAAATGTACCCAGCAAATGTGAGCTATCTATAGCTAGGACATTGGCGCTAGCAGATTAGCTCGCGGTTTATTAAAATTATACTATATTAAAATAAAGAATTTACTCCACAGAGAAGACCAGAGCTATAAAAAACCTTAAGTGGATTAAAAAATGTATGTACAGTGACGTACACCCCCTAGAGCTAACTTGAGTGTAAGGTTTCTTGTTTTTGTTAGCCATGCCATAAGACAGATATATCGGTAGTAAACGACACCGTCCCTCCTAAGCTAAAATCTGGTGGCTCTGTATACAAACAGCTTTTTACGTTAGTGGATAATTAATGCTATTCTAGTGGTGTAATCTTGGCATACGTTGCTCCCTGCCTGACCTACATGGGTATCACATTTTTGAAGTAAAGTCACAGAACTGGTGAAAGACATGTCAGAGAACCAGGGCAACCTAAACAACAACAACGTCCCTCTGAACAACAATGGGGGGCCGAACAGAATCCGCAACCCTAACCTCAACCAGAACCCCCTCATCAACGTGAGGGACCGGCTCTTCCATGCCCTCTTTTTTAAGATGGCAGTCACTTACGCCAGGCTATTCCCTCCCTCCTTTCGGAGGATCTTCGAATTCTTCGTGCTGCTTAAGGTATGTTTACCCTCAGCTCACCCACTGCACCCACTTGGATATTGTTATTTTAGAAGTAGAATATTGTTCACTTCCGTTTGCTGAATGGAGATTAAGTAAAACTCTCTGTGATCCCTTCAGATGACTTTCTAGATAAGCAGAATAGCTTTGATGAAAAAAAAAACACTCTACACTGTGAATGCATCTTTGTTTGTGTCTAGTACAAAACAGTCTCTCCCCTCACTTGGGCAGCGGGTGACCTAGTGGTTGGAGAACTGCCCCTGTATTCGGAAGGTTGCGGGTTAGAATCCCAGGACTGCAAGTGGTGCCACTGAGGTTCCCTTAAGCAAGGTATCGTCCCCACACACTGCTCCCTGGCTGCTGTGTTCCTGGATGCCCACTGCTTCATTTGGTGAATGGGTTAAATTCAGAGAAAGAATTTCACACTCCTTCACTATCTTGTCATACACGAACACACCACACTACAGCACAAAACGGTTCTCTTTATTTAACTCATTCACCAAGTGAAGCAGTGGGCAGCCAGGAACGCAGCGTTCAGGGAGCAGTGTGTGGGGATGGTACTTTGCTCAAGGGTACCTCAGTGGTGCTACTAGCAGTGTTGGGATTCAAACCCACAGCCTTCTGATCTTAGGGGCATCTATATAACCACTATAGCCAGGTTTCCATCCAAGGAGTTTTGCGAAAAAATATTTAGTGCTTTAATTTTTTTACCGATATAGCTGATGGAAGTGCTAATTATCGATAAGTGTCGACATAATATTTTTCTGTTTAAATTTAGCACATAAATTCTATATCGATACTTCAGATGTCGCAAAAACTACTTTGGAAACACTTTTTGTCGGAAAAAAGGGCTTTAACGCAAATAAACGTGTCACATGATACAAGCCGCTTTTGGGTTGGAACCCGTGGTTGGTGGCAACCTGTGATGGGTGCAACATCAGGACTGGTGAATCCACAACATCTGTGTCATTCTAAAATGTTGCAGCCAGAGATTTTCTGTGAAGTGTCTCTCCACCACCTCCTCCCAGAAGGTCTCCGTGGTCTCTCTCATGCCCTTGGGTTTCGTCGCACTGGGGTACTTTCTTCGAGCTCCAGGGCAGTGGCCCCCAACCCCCGGGCCGTGGACGGGTACCGGTCCGCGGGCAGCACAGAAAAAAAACTTGTATGAAAACTCTGTTAATAAAGCTGCGAGTACACATTGGATTTACGTTTATTATATTTTATTTTAAAGATACCCCATTATTATATATTTCAAATATCCCCATTTTTATGTGTATCATTTATTTGTATAAATACGTATACGTATATTTATCTGCCACTCCTTAAAGACCGGGCCGTGAAAATAGTTTCTGATATTAAACCGGTCCGTGACGAAATAAAGGTTGGGGACCACTGATCTAGGGCTATCAGACAAGCTTCATTCTGCTGTCGTCTTCGGATATTTTGTACATTTCTAATTATTTGTGAAACTGAAATAACAGTAAGCCGACAAATAAAAAAACTGAATAATCTCTCCATTTTTTTTTTTGTTTTTTTCTTTGTTTATCTACAAAAGGTAGATAATTTGTGACAAACACATAAATATGTATGGAAACGGCTCAAGGGCAGATTTTTTTGGCGATACACCAAAACTTTTGGGGGGATGATGGCATCACACATTTTATCGATAAAAAGCCAGTTGGCTGGAGACAGCAAATTTCGGACATTTTTTTACGCATATTCTGTTTGTCGATGACAAAACGTCACAAAACATTGGATGGAAACTTGGCTTATGTCATCAGCTGCCTGTTAAAAATGTAGTACTTGTGTATAGCACATTACTAAAATTAGTGTGGTTAAAGTGGCTGACGCTGGGTGTTAAGGAAAATAAGGTGTAAAGGATATGTTTTAGTCCAGACAAAAGGCGTGTTGCATTTATATTTTATTTGTAATTCAAAATAAAATTGCTACTTATAATCATTCACAAATTGATTATAAAGGCCATTTCTGAGGACAGAGGAAAGCTTCAGGTCTAAACAAATCAGCTTAATGGATCACCATGTATTTGGATATGTTACATATGACTTCGACATTTTAAATTCCAATTTACAAAAATACATTTCTGTGTAGGTGTGTAACCCTTCCTAATCACATTGTCTCGTTGGCAGGCTTTGTTTGTGCTCTTCATTCTGGCTTACATCCACATCGCCTTCTCCCGATCACCCATTAACTGCCTGGAGCATGTGCGTGAGAAGTGGCCACGTGATGGTATCTTGCGTGTGGAGATCCAGCGCAACTCTAGCCGTGCACCCATTTTCCTGCAATTCTATGAAACAGAGGGGTTCCAGGGGCTGGTTAAAGAGCCTGATAGAGACACAGAGAATGTCGACCGAGTTCGTGTTCTCCATGAAGAGGAGGAGGAAGAGGAGATGACTGTGGAAATGTTTGATAACAGCTCTGTGAGGGTTAGTAGTTGGGCAACTATGCATGTTTTTTCTCCCAGTTCTGGACTGACATATTTGTACATTTTATATTAAAATATTTTTTCTGCTTTGACACATCAACTTTAACCAGGAAGTTGTTTGAATTATGAATTGTTGAAAACAAACAAACAATAACATACTATTTTCAATTATGAATATTTGAGGCTTTTTGTGGAAAATTGTTCAGTGTTTTAATGTTTGTGTGACAGTGGAATATGATTGTGTTTGGCTTGTTTCACCATATTATTTATTTATTTGCTGCTACAGTTTGAGCTGGACATTGAGCCGCGCCTGAAGCCCTCGCTGAGCACTGGCGTCCCAGGCTTGGGCCTGAATGACACGCAGGACCTCTCCTTCAGCCAGGCGCCCTCTAAAGGTATGCAGCCGCTGAAGGAGACTGTCTCCGAGATTGAGATGCTCACTCGAGCAGGTAAAGCTCCTATCTACCTCCGTCACCTCGGTGCTGCAGACATCCCGCTGCTCTCCTCGTCCTCTTCTGTGACCTCATGCCCTCCTTCCCCACTCGCCTCCCTTCATCCACTCCTGGCCAATATGCCCCAGTCCTGTCATTCACTTTTTCCTGCCTTTCCATGTACTGACTCCCTCCTTCCAAGAACCCATGCACTTGTTGCAGATTGCTAACAGACTAGAGCTAGCTTAAAAAAAAACTACACTTGTGGCAGTTGTAAGATTACACAAAGACAGGATTTTAGGTTCCTGAAGTGCATTCCTAATAGCGGCAGCCATCTGCTTCGCCGCCGTAGATCTGCTTGATTCCTGGATTGTAATTAGATTTACTTCCAGTAAAACCATGGCTGTTTTGATCCTTGAAGATTCACTTTGCTTTTTTTATGTGGTGTCTTCTCCATCACTGTTAAATCATTACATTGGTACAAGTCAGTATTAGATACTATGTCACATTTTTTGCCATGTTGACTCAGTAGGTATCATATTTGCATTGCCAGACACGCTGATGATTTTTGTTGGTTTTAAAATGGTGAGTGATGGATTGGCAATTTGCCACCCTTGCATGCCTTGTATCAGTGCTGGGACAAAGAGAGCCTTTGTGTGTGTTTGTGTGTGAGTAAAAACACGCTTTATTCACCAGGGTTGCACTACATTCCTACAAATTAGTTTCTACATATCAGGCCTGAGCTCAAGCCTCACTAAAGCTTAGAATTTTCAATTTGTAATTAGCCCCATAGGTGGGACTTGAGTTGTGTTATTAATAGATATGTGCAGACACGGGAATATAATGTCGTTTAATATGTCTTGAAATGTTTTTTCCTACTAACAACTAGGGAGGCACCAAACATTTATGGCCAAAAAAAGGTTTTTTTTTTTTTTTTTTTTTTTTTTTTTTGTAAAACACGTCCAAATCAGGGATGACATGATCAACAACCTGCAGGCACTAGATTGAATCAGAGTCACCACATCTGCCGTGTTGCACATTTCGATATATCTAAGAAAGACGACAACGTCCCAATGTGCCGAAATTTCTAGAAGGTGTACATCCACAAAGACTTTCTCAATGTCAGGATTAATTTATCATATAAAATCAAAACATCCCGATCCAAGACAAAGAGGTGGCAAGACCCTTCGAGCACACCCAAAGGCAAGAACGTTTTCCAGTGATTTCAGTTAATATATGGGCTGCCAGTCTCTGTTTGAATACACTAGTTTGTTAAAGGCCTACAGAGAATGTTGTTCTATCTTTCACCAGTTTAAAGCACTTGTTCTGAATGCACTTTGTTCATGCACTTCATTCAGAATATTAAAATGCACTTTAATTCACTTGTTTTAGGAAAGAAGATATTTCATCGTATAATCTTTCAGCTATCTTGCTTTTAGGCTATTCATTCAGTTTTCATTTTATATTATGCATTGTCTGAATGCTAAATAAATGTTTTAATAGTTCTGTACCATATGTATTCTTTTAACCATGAATACACACAGCCCCAGCCATAATTGCAATATTACAAAAAATTGGTATCATTTCTGTGTTTTGGTTTTTCTACAAAAGCTCTGAGAGTGGATGGTTGTGTCTGAGTCTAGCTTGCGAACGGCTGCTTTTGCATTGCTAAACCTGCAAGCACTGTTAAGTACCACAGTTGCATTCTACAGTCAAAATGGTGCTCAAACTGTTAATGTTGTGAAGGTAATAATATCTAATCATTCAAGGTGGTTGTTTTTTATAAAGGACCCACTTTGAAATACATTCATTGAGAATAGGATAAACGGTTTCTGTTGTAGTCTGATGGGCTTGTGTGTTTCTATGTGCAGTGTGGCCCCAAGAGGAGTACATAGTGGAGTATTCTCTGGAGTACGGCTTCCTGCGGCTGTCTCAAACCACAAGGCAGCGCCTCAACATTCCTGTCATGGTGGTTACCCTGGGTGAGTTCTGCAAGCCCCTCCTGCAGAGTAAGCAGGTCACTGTTTTTCAGTTTGAGAGTTATAGCAATTCTGGAAAATCCTGTTGCTCCTACAACCTTTCACTTTCATTTACTATAAATGTTCTTGGGAGAGCCTTTGATGCTGTACTTAATTAGAAAAAAATTAAGAGCTTGATAATACCAAATTACAGATTTACAAGTACTTTTTCTTTCACTGTTTGAAGACCCCATGAAGGACCAATGCTTCGGAGATGGTTTCAGCCGCTTCCTCCTAGATGAGTTTCTCGGCTATGATGACATACTAATGTCCAGTGTGAAGGCGTTAGCAGAAAATGAAGAAAATAAAGGTAATATTATGCATTTATTGTACTGTATGTCTTGTTCAGTTTTGAAGTATTTTTGTTTACATTGGAGCCCTTCATGCACTCATTTTGTGTGCGTGTGTGTTTAGGGTTCTTGAGGAATGTGGTTTCAGGAGAACACTACCGTTTTGTTAGCATGTGGATGGCCCGTACCTCCTACCTGGCTGCCTTTGTTATCATGGTGATATTTGTGAGTATCATTGCACCTTCAGTAACAGGAACAGGTATAATAGGCGGTGTTTAACTGAGACATGTAAATCAAGCACTGTCTGCTGTATAATAAAGTAATTAAAAAAATGACCGCTTATACAGCCAAACTAAAAGTTGTAATATTACATCTGTTAACAATAAGTACAATAAGTCAAATTATAACCAAATGTATATAAAAAGTTTGAATATATATTGTTCTTAATAATGTTTAATCTGTTTGTTGGTATGCCATATGTTTTATTATTTTATCTACTGAATATGTTCTAATCCCATTCGACAATTTGTCACAGACTCTCTCTGTATCCATGCTGCTCCGCTATTCCCACCACCAGATTTTTGTCTTCATAGGTAAGCTTACAAAGGCTCATACTGACTACTGCAGGTCTGGGAGAAACTTGGAACTGTAATTTATTTCATTGGATCCTGTGGCTATCTGTGTTTTAAATGATTGTTTTTTGCCATGTCTTCTGTTTGCAGTGGATCTTCTGCAGATGTTAGAGATGAACATGACCATTGCCTTTCCTGCAGCTCCTCTTCTCACTGTAATTTTGGCTCTTGTCGGTAGGTCAGGGTCATATGTGTCACCTCTAGGTCATAGAACCTGCATGCCTTATACAACAGGTGCATGTTTGCTGTTCAGTGTTTATACATAGTCAAACTTCCAGCTTGGGTGAGAAGAATGTCATGATATATTTCACCACATAACCCTGTCATACGGTAATTAAAATCTGTATGAGAATCTAATTTTTTCCCCCAGAACTTGCAATATATTACTGATATAATTTGATGAGACTGTCAAAACAGTGTTGAACTTGAACAAAAATACTATCTTAGTGAAAAATATTTGCATGTAATTTTTTGTTATTTTTAAGATCTGTGTCGTAATCCTTCACCTCGTACTGAATTCAATTAATTTTATGTAACTGTTTTTGCAACAAATGTTGTCGCAAAGTAGCTTTACAGAAAACTAGGCACACATACCCTTGTGCTGAATAGGGAATCTTTTTGGTTTGCTGTGAAGGCAAAGATGTTGAGAACTGATGTCATATTCCTAAAACTGAATTTCTTGATAACAAAAATTATATTATCATATCGTTATACTTTGACATAGATATACCTAGCGGTCTTACTCATAACACATTATGCGGTCCCCCTTTTTTATATCCACAGGGATGGAGGCTATAATGTCTGAGTTTTTCAATGACACAACCACAGCATTCTACATAATCCTCATTGTGTGGCTGGCTGACCAGTATGATGCCATCTGCTGCCACACCAACACAAGCAAGCGACATTGGCTCAGGTATGGCACCAGTCTTCTTCAGCACCTTGGTGAAGCTCTGTTGTGTCATTTATACGGCATTCTGACTGTTCTGTCGTTTATATGGCCCAGTACATCAGCATTGTTGCTGAAGCAGAATCCTGAGTGATGTAAATCTACCTAAGGGCCAGTAACCCCTGGCATATGGTCTATTTCCTGTGCCCCCCTGGTCGTCCAGGGAGCACTCTTTTATTTTTTACTGCGTTTTCTAAAGGTGTTTAATGTGCTAGTTGTAGGTTCATGCTATCTTGAAGTATTGATTTGCTAAATAGACTAACTGGTTGAACAAACAATGTTCTGTACATATCAACCTAAACAGTAAAGGCCAAATGTTCTTGCTGCTGCTGTTTATGAAGATTGACTCGCTGAAATCAGAAGATCTCTTTTTAGGTGGCACTTATTTTAAGGCTCAACTGGCTATTCTGATGAGGTTTCTGTGTTTTGTTTTTTTTCCCCCAGATTTTTTTATCTCTACCATTTTGCATTCTATGCCTACCATTATCGTTTTAATGGACAGTATAGCAGTCTGGCTCTTGTTACATCTTGGCTCTTCATCCAGGTAAGCTTATAATAGTGGCAAGTGGGGAAAAAAACCCTTAAATGTATGAACTTGTTTTTCCCCTCCTGCTCACTGCTCCATGTGCTTATCCATTCACAGCACTCTATGATTTACTTCTTTCACCATTACGAGCTGCCAGCCATTCTGCAGCAGATCCGCATCCAGGAGATGCTACTGCAGAACCAGCAGGCGGGTCAGGGCAACCAGACGGCACTGCAAGACAACTTGAACAACAACACCAGTGCTGTGGGCCCCGCTGGACGAGCTGCAGCACCCACCGCAACGACAACAGCCAATGGCCAAGACCACCAGCCTGCTCCAGCCCAGTCACAAGCAGAAGCACCAAATGGCTTACCCACCCCCAGCCCCCCCGCGGCAGCGTCCAGTGATCCGAACTGGATGGCTGAGACAGCTGCCATTATCACGGAGGCCATTATAACTGAGGCACTGTCAGCACCACACTTGGATGGCGCTTTGCTGGAGTCCCCGTCGTCCACTGCAGGGATGAGTGTGACGATGGAGATGCAAGGTCAAAGCGCAGAGGCTGAGAACCAGGAGGATCAGTGTAGTTTGTCTGCAGATCCAGAGATAAAACCTTTGGGCTGTGCTCAGGGCCTGGGTCCACCTGGAGGAGGAGAAACATACGAAGCAGGAGCATCACCTTCCCTTACAGACTGTAGAAAGGCCGAAGTAGGCGAAGTGGACACGCGGCAACACACCACGGACTGGGATGTGAAGAAAGAGAGCAAAAGTCGCAGTGGACCGGCAACAGCTCCATCCTGAGCTCTGCGCTTGTTTGCCCCCATTCCAAATTCGTGATACCACCTCCGTTCCTCTTCAATTAGCAGCAACTGAGCTTCTTCACACTAAACACGTCCAGAAAAGGCCTTGAGGAGGAAGAGGAGCAGCATCAGTGATGGAGCGCATTGTAATCACACCCCTGAATGTCTGGCCAAGAAATGGGGGATGGAACTTTTTTTTTCCTTAGGGACTTTAAACGGAGAGTAGACGCTTCTCGAATTCTGTTGAGAAGACACCATGTCAGGGTGAGATCATTTGGAGAGCATTTGCGTGCATTTTCTTTTTCCATTTTATAAAACTTGATTGATAGATGATGGGTTTCTAAACACTGGGTGTGTTTTGCGTATTATGACGTGTTCAACAATTACAGTACTCCTAATGTCATCTTGAGTCATCAGATTTCTACATTGATTCATGATGTGTAAAGGAGTATCTAGTCTTTACGTTTCAGTTCATTCAGGCCAAACACTCAACAAATGCTATATGATTCTAGTTTTCAAAGTAAAATGTTCTTATGCAATAGTCCAGTGCCCAGTGTATGGGAGAACCCTTGCACCTGAAAATTCACCAGGAGTTAAATCTTACTACTGTTTTGAAAATGAATAATTTTAAGTCACTTTGAAGACCTCATTCAGGCTTCATGGAGGGATCTGATAATTCTTTGTTCTGCTTGTTTCACAACAATTTAAAAAGTCTCTGGTTTGATCCCCAAAAAAAGGTGAAGCTTTCTTATATGATCTGCAAGCGAATAATAAACGGGAGGTAATTGTTCTTTAGTCTCCATTGAGAGGGACAAATTGTTTCTAGTTAGGTTAGTCATATTCTTTCCATGGTGGACCTTCAGTTCAGACATGTTTTTTATTGAGGGCATTGAGAAATGGTTGCCTTAGTCCCATCCTGGTAATTTTGCTTTAAGGTGATAGTACCTTAGGGAACTTTTCCCTTAGAACCGTGCTTACTTTAGTTTGTTGCTATTTGCTTATGTTACTGTATTCAGTAAATAATTTCATCATAAAAGCAGACATAAGCATAGAGTCTATTCCCCAAATTTCCCCATATATCTGCCAATATAAATGTTATGGAGTGTGGAATGTAAGCATAACATAAAGTAGCTAAAGCATTTCAGATACTTCTGTTGGTACTGTTGAACATGCTGAGACAAAGTCTTAATAGGTAAACCACATTATAATGCATGTTCTGTCACAGAAGAGCGTACGGTAATTATGCATCTGCCGTTCAAAGTTTATGCAAAGAGCTGCTCGCTGTACATCGGTACCAAAACATCCTCAAAGGTCAGGGTGAATGGTTGTCCAGTGTGTGAAAACAGACTAATTCATTATAAAAGTAAGCAAACCTGAATTGAGAAAACTGTGTATGCCTTACAGATCACCCACACAAAGCCAATTAAGCAACCTGCAGAAATCCCTCCACGCATTAAAAAATTTAGTTCATTTTGTACAATGATCTTCATACAAAGAGATGGTGAATAGTTTCAGCTAAATATGCCATAGTGGGTGTTTAAAATCACCTTCACTATGAAATTCAGACTGGAAGATACAGTATGATTTCTTTTCTTGGCAAGCTTTCATTTAAAGGCTATGCAACAAAACGGCAAGGTTAA
Organism: Phenacogrammus interruptus; assembly: GCA_037974425.1. Lineage (NCBI taxonomy): Eukaryota > Metazoa > Chordata > Actinopteri > Characiformes > Alestidae > Phenacogrammus > Phenacogrammus interruptus. The sequence goes on from JBBPCW010000037.1 coordinate 12,668,418, forward strand.
TGCCAGTGGCTCTGGGAGGGATGGTTCTATCCAAAAAGAATGTGTGCAATATGTTAAGTCAGTTTGAGGGCAGTTTTCAGAGTGCTTCACAAGTGAGCTTTTATGATCAGTTCTCTTGTTTATTTTTTTCTGTGCCTATTTGTCGTTCTGTGTCAGAAAGCAGGACGACAAGTTGCTTTCCATTGAGGTCTATTAGACGAAAATCCAAGATTTCCTCTTTCATCCAAATGTATTTAACTGTAAAAACAAAACACATAAACAGACAAAAGGATTTTTCCACTCAGAACGCTTGCTTGTGGTTATTTCTTTGTAGGAACAAATTTTTTGTTAGGTTTTATTAGGCATTATGAATGTCTTTCTGAAGTATAGCAGCACTGTATAACTGTACTATAAAGCAAGATAAATCTACTCAACATGGTCTTAGCACTTAGCTGGTCTTTGGTGCTGGGACGAGATAAATCTGTTTAATTTAGTGTGCAAATGAAGAGTGGCATAAAAGGTAATTCCACCAATTTTTCATTCAGTGTTTCTACATAAACTGGTAAAATGTAAATAAAGTCAGTCAGAATGGTTTCTTGTGAAATGCTTCATTATGGAAAAATGTGCAGAGCCAGAGGTTTTAAAAATCATAGTTATTACATAGTTTTTGATACAATGGCCAATTACTAAGGCACAAGACTGTATCCCCAAACAAAGGTAAAACCTTTACTGCGAGTTAAGGAATTCAGCATAATTCTGCGAGACTATAACCAGTCAGAAAAATATTGTTTTAATAACATTTTACAAAAGCTATGACAAGCATAGTGATACAGTCTGAGTAACATTCATATTGCATTCTAGTTTTGCACTTTGTAATACATTTGCAAATAATGAGACAAAGTGTTTCCTATCGACTATCGACTATGCAGCGCTACATAGACAAACCACTCTGGCTACACTCATACTAGAATCGCAGTAATAGTAACAGGAGGCCATTGACTTTAGCTGTGATAATTACGCTGATGATTATGATTATTTTTATTAATTACTGTTTTGAACGGTAGTGTGTGACTGCCTGTTGGAACAGAAATTTAGTTATTTATATATTTTTAGTGGGCGACCTTGTGAGAACATCTAAATATGTGTCTACTTAATAGAAATTTATTGGGAGAAGGCAAAACTATCCTAACTTTTAATGTACAGGACATTAATGTGACATGGTTTCTAAGTAATCTGAGGACTTTTCTATTGTTGCACTCATCATGAATTGACCCCTGGCAGCTTAAACCACCTACATGTGTGACATGAGTTCAGATCACACATGTGGGTGGTTTTAGATTGTGGATAAAATTGTGTGTTATGTTGAATGCCATCTTGTATCTCGGTGACCGCATTATGCAGTAATTTTGAAAAAAGTGGTGGAATTTCCATTTATTTGACCTATTCTGACCTCCTGGACCGCTCATGTCGTGAGTTTTGAAAATGTATGTATACCCTCAAAACCTTCCCAAATCACACTGTTATTTTTGGAAGAAACCAGTCAGATGTCCTTTCGCTGTACCTGCCATGAGTATCGTGTTTCAGACTGCTGGAGTCATTGTGTTCAGTCATAACTCCTCACCAGACGTTAAAGGACTAATGCCTCACCGTGGGTCAGGGGTAAGTTGGGCTGCAACAACGAATCGATAAAATCGATTCTATTACAAATTTAATGATCAGTTTGTGATTTAAAGTTATCTACAGTATCGACATGTGAGTGCTTCACGTTATAATCCAGGAGAAACAGGAACGCATAAAAACACGCTGCAGTGATTAGTGGTTTGTCAGGCTGCACTACATCAAAAAGTGCATATATGCTGCACTATATCAAAATCATTTGCATATGTACTATTTGGACAAAAGAACTGTGACCTGCCTTTTGTTCAGGGTTTGGACTAACATTAGTGCCTCCTAAATGCTCTACAGAATGAATAGGCACAGAAGTTCCCACAGAAACACTCTTGTGGAAAGACTTTCAAGAAGAGTGCAAGCTGTTACAGCTGCAAAGGGGAACCAAGCTTCATATGAAAGTCTATGTATTTGAATACAATGTCATTAAAGTCCCTGTTGGTGTAATGAACAGGCGTCCCAATACCATTGTCAATAAACAGTTGCAGCCCTAATCGGCAGTGTGTAAATCAGACATCCTGAGTGATGAGTGATGCGTTCCACTCAGAGACAGTGACCCTCTTTATCAGACCTCTTTAGGAACATTCATAATCACAATTCATTTGTGTGGTAATTTTTATGGTAGACTTTATTAGTGAAAAACATTCAAGCCAATTTAACAATACTGTAATTTCAGATCAAATACTGTATAACCGAACAAAGTTGTTGAAAACCCAGCAAACTGTTTTTTTAGTTTTTGACCTCTGTTGAAGCATCATCTGCTCCAGATTGTCATTTTCGATCACACATTTCCAAAGCTCTAATCCCATATTCTTGTGAAGCACCACAAAAAACGGACAGAAACAAATTTGCAGAGTAGAGCACACGGTTCTCTTGGGGCATAGAAAGCTAATTCTGTGCATTCTCTCGGCTGAGGAGGAGACCTAGCCATGCTGATGTCTCCTGCCTTACATCCAGAGGGCTGTGGGTCTCTCTACGCCTCCTCTCTCTCTCTGGAGAGCCGGCCTACATGGCTAAAATTCCTCTGTCTGGGCCTCTAGATTAGGTGCTGTAGTTAATTCCGAATCTCTTTAGAAAACGGGCCGCATCACGTGCCACTGGTGCTCTCACAGGCAGAGCAGTGGCTTTGCTTGATGATGCCAAAGCATGAAGACTGCAGAAGACCCCAGGCATTATGGGCATGTGATGGATATATAGGCCTTCTGTCCTTTACTGCATTATGTCCCCTCTGAGTGATGCCTCCTGCATCAACAGCTTCCGGATATGAAAAATATCAAAGCCTTCTGTCCCTCATGGCATTGTCCTTTGCTTTGAAAAGTGACAGCATCACCTTTTTCCCTCAGGGTCTTTGACAAGGGAGCGGCATATGGTGGCGGTGACTGTGGGTGGAGCCTCAGGGGTCACAGGGTTGATGGCTACTGTGCGCTCTTTGGCGAGAGCAGTCTGAAGCTGAGCTCTTCGGGCGAGTGCAGCCCTCAGCTGACCACGGATCTCCTCAATTTTCTCCTGCAACTCCTCCAATTCTCCATCCCTAGGAGAGCTCGCCAGGCATGGCAGAGATAAAGGAATAGGTGTTGTGGGCCGCGGAGGCACCGGTCCACCATTTTCACACACCCGCGATAGCAGACTTCCACAAGATGTGGTCCCAGAGCTGGAGCCCGACCCAGAGCCAGAGCCAGAACCGGATCCTGAACTGCCCTGACCTCCCTCTGCCACCACCCGGGCGAGGAGCCGGCGGGTATTGAGGGTCTCCAGGTTGAAGTGAACCCTCTTGTTGTCCTTGGCCTCTTTGGCCGCCTGGCTGCTCGCATTGTTCCACTTTGCAAATGACACTGGAGCTGCCGGTGGAGGCGGCTGTGCAGGCTGTGCCTTTTGAATATTACAGCTGTGGGGAGATAAATTCCAATTAATATTAATTAGTAATAGTGATCAGTGAAACAGGTTTTTATGCACAATATGTCTTTAGCTATTACTATAACATCAGCCTTTGCAATACTGGAATTTTAATGTGTGTAAGGTAGTTTTTTATGAACTCACACTGGATATTCATATTTTAAGTGTATTAATATGATAATGCATTTTAGGCTACTGTGGATTTCATATCGTTTCACTTTTATTAACAGTTATTTTAGTACAGCTGTTCTCTTGGATGTTTCGTTTTAAAATGTATATCACAGAAAATGCTGGTAAAATAGATATCTATGATGATATAAATACATATGAAGTGTAGAAACTGGGATGAATAATATACCTTGATTAGTAATGAAAAAAAAAAACATTCTGCAGAGGTACAAATGCAGTGAAATCAGTACGCAGAGCACAATACATACACCCTAGTAATTGAAAATATTGCTCACATCTTGACATCTGTCTGTCTAAGGCAATTATGTGCCAGTACTGATTTAATTAATGTAAGAATATCATGTAGGAAATTAGTTTAAATATCTGGCACAGAATGCTGGATGCAAATGAAACAGTCCATGATACAGGATCTACTCTGGTAGACCTTTCCTCCTTCGCCAGACCCGGAAATCTGCTTGGTATTACTACCTTCCGTGACGATGTGTTTACTGCACAGACTGTAACACTATTTGTATCCAGTGATTCGGTCAGAAATGAAAATATTGCCAAACAGGCATGTTACACATCATTAAATGCTATTAGGAGCTGTCCCAGTTGGTAATTACGTATAGTCTAAATATAATACTATTGCAGAAACTGAAAATTGTACTGCTCTGTCACGTCCACACTTCGTAATTCACAACTGAACTTGGATCATAGATTATTACATAAACTATTTTGGATAATTTATCAATACTGATAGCTCTGTATGTAATACTCATTTGTCCACATTTACATTATCAATGGTAAATTTAAAGGAAAATGAAGGTCTCTGATTCTGATATAGCAGAAGTGCGAATATGAAATATGCTTGAGCAAAACATTGGTAGATATATCTCAGTTGCAGTATGTAGCAAAATAATAGTAACATGGTATTTTTTCCACATTGCACAGCCTAAGCTGGAACATCAAACTACTACCCTCAGTCCGTCTCTGAATGTATGCTTTCCATTGCCATATAATTAAATATTGCAATATTCATGCCAGAAATGAATATTCCCCATCCATTGGAATCAACATGAACAAAGAGTGTGTGCATCTGAACACATGGCTACCACAGAATGATTATTAGGATAACTAAAAAAGATACAACCACAATATAAGACAGACCAGTCCAAGGTAATGGAGTGAAATAATCCAAAGCTGATACCTTTTCTCTGTACCAGCCCTCTGCCTTTTAACGTCCTCGTAAGTCATGTTCAGCGCTCTGTGGATTTTCTGAAAAACAAACGGTTATCACAGAAATGAATGGTTTTCGATTTTCAAAATCAATATTACATGAGGGGCAATGGACATTTACTCCTTATTAATACCTAATAAAAGCTTGAGCTCAGTGCACTCCTTTAAACACTAGATGGCACTCTTACCCTTACTGTTTCTGCAACCTGAGCCTGAGAATAGTCACATTATTAACAAAACATATGGTGTTATATACTGTATACCATTCCTGTGTAGCTTCAGTAGATGCAAGGCCATGTCTACATTGTCATCAAATGTGTATATTATTAAGGATTGTTCTACAAGTCTCAAATTAATGCTACACAATCAAAGGATGTGTGGACCCGATGTAATGATTCTCAATGTATTAATGAATTGCTCTTTCCAAATGGTTCAAACAAAAAACTTAAAGAATCCAGCAAAAACTTAAAGAATCCCCTGCCACCCAACTCAGGAATCTCAAGAATCTTACAGAAATTAAAAACTTCTTAAATATGCAGCACAAAAGGTACTTGGCAATGTTTACATTCATGTTGGAGGTTAAAAGTGTTTGTAATAATCTTGCACTTTAATCTCATTACAAAACAAAATGCTTCGTTGGTACATACAGATGAGGCAAAAATATTGGTACCCTTGCAAATAATGCATCATTAGCCCCTGAAAAGTGATATCAAATTTAATGTCTGTTTATGTCTGTCTTAGCAGTGGTAAGTAGTGGTACAGAACAAAATAAGTTGTGAAAATAATGAAATTCTTGCCTTTTCATTGTACATCGTAAAATATTTTTGCAATGACAAAATGACTGGTACCCTTTAGAAGAAATAATTGCACTGTACTGATCCATAAAGCAGATTAGAATCACAGGTGTTTTCGAAATCGTGTAATCACTGATGCAGACGGTTTAAATACAGATAAATACTTACTCTGCTGTTTTGATGTCATTTACACTGCAGACGCTGGGGACATGTCCCCAACACTCCAACAAACACCCAGACAACCCCCCCCGTCCCGTCTCGTCCCGTCCCGAAACAAAATATGAGCAGCGAGTGGGTTGAAGACATTCGAAAAAAGGTAACAGCCAAGCATGGCGAACGTAAACGTTGTAAGACCATCTCCAACGAGCTTCATGTTAAAAAGACCACTGTTGCCAATATTATTAAGTCATTTAGAGAGCATGGGACTGTAGCCAGCATTGACGCAAGAGGACATTGACGCAAGAGGAAAACTGGCCCAAATTTCAGCAGAAAGATTATTCAAACAGTCAAGTAAGTACCCAGGAAACGCAAACAGATCTAATCTTCATGTTATAACAGTTTTATGCTGTGCTCTCTGTTGCTGAATGAAAATGGACTCCATGGTAGAAGACCCAGGAAGCCAGACTGAAGATGGCCAAAAAAGCATGTTGACAAGACACTGTTCTTCTGGGAGAAAGTGCTTTGGACAGAAACAAAAATGAGCTTTTTGGTAAATCACACTAACTGTATGTTCACAGAGGACAAAATGAGGCTATCTAAGAAAAGAACTCAATGCCTACGTGGATCTGTGCAGATCACAATACAATCAGAAGACCATTTTGGAGCAAAAAATATGGCATAGTGTCAAAGTCACAGGTCATGGGTCTTCCAGCAGAACAATAAACCGAAACACTCATCAAAAAGCAGCCAATAATATAAGAGAGAAAAACTGTTCTGAAGAGTCCTGATCTGAATCCCACTGAAGATCTGTGGAAGCTGAACTTGCAGATGAGAGTGGGTGCCCATCAAACCTGAGAGAACCAGAGCAGTTTGCTTCAGAAGATAAAGATATTAGTGGACAAGTGGAGAAATCTTATTTAAAGCTACACAAAGCACTAGATTGCAGTCATTGCATCCAGGGGTACCAATATTATTGTCCATTCTGTTTTCATTTGATTATTTTGACTATTATGAGGAGTCATAAGTCAAAAACAATAAAGAAGCTCTGCCAGTTTCAACTTAATTCAGAGAATTTTTTAAAGAGAGGAAAGGTACCAGTTTTTTGGGCCATACATGTATTAGTTTCAAACTATACAACATTTCTCCGCATCAGATCCTATTGTATTAGATATGTAGGGAGGAAGATGGTAGGGAAGAGGGAGGAAAATATATTCCTTAAATAGTAGCAATGTAGTAGCAACCTTTTTTTCAGCAATTCACATAAAAGCCAACCACACTGTTATGAAAGGCCATGCTCAGATTAAATATTTTACAAGTGTTTCTTAGTTTGGTAGTTTGTTTAGAAATATCCTTGTCCATAAAAATACAGTGCATAGCCCTCAAATTGGGTGAATATTTTGTTTTTAAATATTGTACTTCTGTAATGTTGGATATTAGAATAAATGTCAAATAAACATATTCATCCACATTGTACTGGATCCAATTTAATGGTTATACCTCTAATCAATGTATTTGCAAAGGGCATACTAGGATGGTCCACACATTTCTGAGCCCTGTGTTGCAAATGCAGCCTGTGGGGGCTTTAACTCCAATTTGAGAATTTGTACACTAAAACTTTTTCACCTACGGCCCCTGTGGAGTTAACTCCAGTATTCCGCAGCTGTGATGCCCCTTGAGAGGATACTGACTGATGTGAAACTATATACGGACGGTTGGAAGAATGGGTCTGGTGAATTGAATCAGTGTTCCCATCACTAAGGTCTCACCTGACTGGTGTGAAGCCAGTATTTGAATTTTTGCCGACGACGAATATGAGGCAGCACCAGACGATAGAAGGCATGTTCTCCGGCCAGAGTGAGCAACGCCCCTGTCACGCCCACACACAGCAGCACAAACAACCCTGAGAAGTGACGGATGCCCATCTGCAACGTCTGCACAGAGAGAGACACACACACACACACACACACACACACACTGTATTTTGAACAGGAACACTGAAAAGGCCTCCTGCAGCGCTGCAGAAACAGTGTGAATAAACTGTCTGTACTGCTTTTCTAGCCCCCTCTAAACCAGCATGCCAGAAAATGTGTGACATAAGCTAGAAAATAAATGCAAGAGGTTAGGAGGCTTTGTGACACAGCTTTTCTCAGCTGTCTTGTCTTTGTCAGCGGCCATGAAGCCTAAAATCCATTTGAGGGAAAAAGTACCCTTTGAAGTCCCTGTATGGAGAGTGTTTAATACACCAGACTGGAAGGTAGGGGGCACTGTATTCCTTCCATTGATAGGGCCAGCCGAAGTCTCGCTGGTAAAGTGGGATTGGTGTGAATCCTCCCAGGAGCGGCTTTGATGGAGAAGGAATCCTACTGACTAGAACTAATTGGAATTTGAAAAAAAAAAAAAATCATCTTGGCTAATTGAAAAAGAAGCCACGCTCACATCAGTCGTCATGCTGTTCGGTGTGCTTTCTGTAATCACCAGCGGTCTAGCAGCTCCAAACTCTCCACACCAAATAATGTCCTTTACAGATTCTTAAAGGGCCCAAATCCAAAAGATTTCATTTCTTTCCCTGAGGCCTTACATTAGGACATGTATCTGAGTTTATGCATAACTTCTCTTTATCCCTTTGAATTAAACAGGCTGTTATTGTTATTGTGCCTTTAATGTTGGTCTGTATAAATGCCATGTGGCATGTATTTCATTCAACAAGCAACCTAGGCTGAACTACTCCTGACATTTCAGCATGAATGCACAAGCCACACTACTGTATACTGAATAAAAAAAAAAGGTTATGATATCAGAGCAGGCATTACAGAAACTTTGAGAAAATTTATATACTGGAATGATCTGTTTTATTACAAAAAAGGGAAGAAAATGCAGCTGTCCATGATATGGGTCTTTTAAACTTAAATTTAAACATAAAATCGTGACGGCAGTAAAGTCCTTGACAATGCAAAATAAATGAACTCAATAAAAGCACAACTTTCCCTCATGCCTGTTGAAGACGGACTGTAAGTTTACTGGAGCCTTCAGCTGTGGCCTTTAGTGTTGAGACAAAAATGTATCCCTGAGGCACAGAGTTGCAAGCATGGCTGTTTTAATTAAACTGTCGACCATGAATGGTCTAACAGTTGTGGATAAATGACTTCTCTCATCGCAACCTGGAAATGAGGAAAGTGAGAGGAAGCAAAAAAAATATTTTAAAAATCCCTCTGAGTCGAGTCTCTCCTCTGCGTGTTTTGACCTGAGGGCATCTGCTGAGAAGAAGCAGTTCAGGGAGACTGCGGAAGACTGGGCCACTGACTCGCCTTTCCCAAGGGCACTTAAGAATCTTCCCTCACTCCAGATAAAGCCTTAGTTTGATTCCCATATCACACAGAAGTGCCCGGGTCATTGCTGTACTGGCAGCATTGTAGAACTGGAATTCTGATCTCAGAACAGGCTTCCTGTAGACTGAGCACAAACAGCATGTCCCTCTATGAGATGCCCTGCTTACACATGGCTCCCAGACGGCTCCGGGCACGTCTTGCAGGGGGCGACACAGTGGCTCATCCCATTAGCTCTTAATGCCCACCAGACATGTTAACTTGTCAGCTCGATTCAAAACGCTGCACCTCCAGTGTGGGAAGAACAAGCACACAACTCCCTGGCCTCATGTCAGCGTCCCTCGGCTTGCCCCAGACTGCCTTCTGAGCAGGAAGATTTCGAATGGAAACGAGGAGTAATCTTTCCAGCCAGGGCTATGGTAATTTCCCCTCCGAATTAAAAGAAGCACATGCCCCGCTGTAAGCTTCCCTGGCACGCTGTGGAACGCGTTTTTTAGTTGGGGTGAAAAAAATGCTTAAAAACTCAATGCGCCTCCCGCTGGTTGCTGTAGCAAATGTCAGAATCCCCTCAACATGTCATTTACTCGGAAATCTTCTGAAGGTTTTTTACCTGATCCAAAGCACGGCTCTGACAGCCTGAAAGATAATGATACAAGGGAACTCAGAGTGGGGGCTGAGGCAAATCAATATGTCAAAGGAACTCAAGCCTGCTACCCACTGAAGACTAAAGCACACACTGCGCAGATATGAGGGTAACTCTGGAAGACGTGGGAAATATGGAAAAGGCAAACAGTCACACACTCCATTGGATTTATCTCTGAAGAAAAGAAATGATGAAGGTTGTTCATATTTGACAGCTGGAACCTTGGTTATAACTGTGTCTCCGTCCAGATGATGGACACTCTAAATTCTTTGTCATGCTTTATTCTTTTGGTTCAGTCTTTCTCTAAAACTGCCCATTGGATTAAACAGCAATTAATTGTGCAATAACATGGCCCAGTGACCCACGACAGAACGTTCCTTCTCAAAAAAGAGGAACCCCCAGTTTTACGTGGATCAGGAGTCGCAGATTCAGTCACACACAGGTTTTTTTGAGGACAGAATTCATAGTTTTACGCAGAAATCCCCACAATAATGCAGAAACTGTAAATATCTTCTGCCTTTTTTTTTTTTGTGGCAATAAATACATTTTTTCTGGATGTTTTTACACAAGGGAACCCTCGCTCACCTCGCTGTGGTATCCCAATACATTTGTCCCTCGACCTTCCGAGTTTCATATCTCAGACACTTCAAACTCAGTTCTCCAGGAGACCTTTCCAACAAGCCCTCATTTCTATTTTTAGCTGAGTAGATCAGGTTTTATTCTCCAAAAACCATTCATCTTGCCGTGTTTTTTTTTAAGGGTAATGTATTAAACTGAGTTTAAAATGAAATTAGTGTTCTGGGAGCATATTTGGGGGCATATTTAGGGTTTACACTATGAAAACAAGTATTTTATGCATTTTTTTTTTACCAAAACACAACAACGCGGTTTCTCACTATACGTGGATGCTCTTGGAAAGTAACTCCTGCGAAAAATGGGGATTGCTGTATACATGTGCTACCTGTCCATTAGTCATGAATTCATTACAGGGTTAAAGCCTTCAAATGGGCTCTGACAGACACGCTACATGGGACTGTTATCCCAAAAAGTCAATGACATAGTAATCCCAAATCCTAAAGTAGGTACTTTATTCTACTTAACTAATTTACTTTATTCTACTTAACTAATGTCTTTGCTTATTAAAAAATCTAGGTTTAGGACACCCCTAGGAATCCAGAGCTACTGCTGTCAGGCTACAGGACTTACATTACATCATTTCTTTCTAATTACACAATTCATTATTTAAGCAATTAATAATTTATGTAATGAATTAAACACTTGCGATCATTTACAATAATTATATATATATTATTTTATATATAAAATGAACTAATGTAAATTTCAGCAAAAGATAATTTGCAGATGCTTAATTTCAGTAATTCAGTGGATAGGAAGTGAATAAAAAGACAAAAAACGAATATTGACATTTATTTTTGTGAAGTATTTGTCTAGAGATTTGATCCTGATTTATAGTCAACTGCCCCAGTTTTTAGTCATTTCCAATTCCACTCACCAGCTAGGACTCCCTGACGCAATACCACCAACACTGGGAGTGCGAGCACTAGCTTGTTCTTTCTTTGACTCATGTGAAGTCAGTCAGAGCACAGAGAGTGAAGTCAGTTGTTCTCTCTTGGCCTCCTGGCCACGGATGGCTGCAGCACCATCAGGGATCCGACTTGTGTTCTCCCGATGACAGGGTCAGCGCTTAGACAGCTGCACCATTCGGAGGCTTTTGATCTCCACTTTTAAAATATGATGTACTTTAAGCCATTGTTTGTATCTTAGGGGCCTACAATTTAAACAATATCCGTTTTTTCTGACAGTTTGCACCCTCATATTCAACACACAACATTTCTTTATTTTAATTTGCAGCCTTTTAGCGTCCCACTTTTTGATTTAGAATCAGTGCAGTTGCACATCAGAAACCCTTTATACACCCCGTCTGCAACCAAGTGATTTAATACTGTAAAAAATGCTGAGTCCAAACTTTTCGCATGTTTTTATGTCAAAAACCGACAAAAATATGGAGTGAAAGTTTAGTTTTAAATGTTCTGTTTTTTTCTAGATGTACGGAGGGGTGTTTCAATGTGTACAAATCATGAGGAAAAAAGAAGAGTTAATCCCTTTTTTCAGTTACCATATTTTTCGTTAATAACCCTGGTGGAATAAATTTGAAGGACGTGTGTTTGATTTACAAAATCCGAAGTGAACTGGATTTGCGTCTCCACAGTGAGTCAAGCTGTGTATTTTGATATCAAGAAAGCCGTAGTTGTTCTGTCTAGTTTGATCTGGGCTCAGTCGTCTTTGTGGAGTGGTGTGAAATTTACAGTAGGAGGTCTCCCGTCTTTTCTTTTACCCTTTATTACAGCTCAACAGAGAAGATTTTACACACAGAGATAACAGATGAAAACATACATTATTTAATTGTATTATTTTATTATTTCACTGTATACATAAAATATCTGATCTGAGGGCCTGAAGAGGCTGCAACAATATATTCACTGATCAGCCATGACAGTAAAACAGTAAAAAGGTCAAGTTATGGAAGCAGGGAACAGGGCAAGTGTAAGGATCTGTGGGACTTTGACAAGAACCAAAATGTAATGGCTAGTCAAAATTTCTCCAAAACAGCAGGTTCTGGGGAAACCTTGGGTTCTTGAATTCCTCTGACATGTACCACCTACAGGGCTCTCAAGTTGACCCAAAACCTGCGCGTGAGATTTTCGGGATGTGCGGCCGAGCGGGGGGGGTTGTGGTTGAACGCTGGGGG
>JBBPCW010000037.1:12685842-12703015 GCA_037974425.1 Phenacogrammus interruptus
CACACACGCACACACGCACGCACACACACACACACACACACACACACACACACACACACACAGGGCTCATTTGCTCTCTCCTTCCCAAAACCAGGCCAACCTGACAAAGTGAGCTGGATGTCCTGATATGCAGCAGAGATTACCACCACAGATGTTTTATGATTTTAAAAATGGACCTTGCCATGTAAAACTATCTGATCCCCCTTACACTACATTTGTTGCTTTATAGGTGGTGCTGGAACCCCACTGTGTTGTTTCAAGTTTTTTTTTCTTCTTATTCTAATTGTATTTGTCACCCATCTCCCACACTTTTGGGAGTATACTTGCCAAATTAACTGCACTTTGAACACATGCCCAGTTGTTGCTACTGGATGAAGGAAACTAGACTTGTACAGCGGTGATAATTTAATGTGGATGAGCCGAATGAACCGTGACGCAGAGTGAGTCAGCGATTGGAAGATGAAAATCCAGGCACGAGAAATCGGCCAGAGAACCATGAGGTAAGGCACATAATTAATGTAGGGAAGAGAGGGGTATGAGCAGCTAGAGGTCTAATTGAGCCAAACCTCAATTATTGTTTTACTCCAGAATCCCATCTCTGTGTCAGAGCCGTAAAAATTGAGAAAGCTCAAAGCTAGCTGGCTGCAGGGCGAAGAGCTATTTCTTTACCCCTTTCCACTTCATTGAACCCTGTGAGCCCTGTTCCTCTCATCTCTTCTCCCCTAGAGAAAAAATGATGGAACCTTTCTCAAGGCCCTTAGGGAAGAACCTGTTGTTCCTGCAGGCTGAGCGCACAAAACAGCCTGGGCGCTGCAGCAGTATCCAAAAAGTGGATGAGTGAGTCTTGTTAAAGAGATGTGCCGCGACACATTTTTTGCCATTTCAAAGCTGGAGAGCGGTGAAATTTGCTAAGGAGTTTAAAACATGGGAAATGTGTGATGGGTACACTCCCTCTCTTCAGTGTGTTCTCTGACATTCCCAAAATGCGTTGTACCCCCTCATTTTGAATTTTTACACTTTTCACATAGTTGAGCTTAGCAGGAGGTGCACTTAAACAGCCTGGCTAACTAGTAGTTTAAAGGACAGAGAAAAACTTTAAGGGGTTGAGAAAAGATCTGGTAGTGCAAGACAAAGGACATTGAGCTTAATCATCTGATAAAGCCTGAAAGGTTCAGGTGATCAATACAAAACGTGCATAGTGCTGAACTTTGTACTGTGTCATTAGCAAACAACCCCGCTTACTTTTATGGGCATATACCAAATGAAAGAACGGAATGTGATTATATCCCCTTGAAAAATCATATTAAAATCTCAAATTAGCAATTAAATCAATTCAGTAAATTCATGAGCTTTAAATTTTGGACATATAATCATGAAAAAACTGCATCTTTCTAAATATTTCTGAATAACATAGTACTTTTCTGAAGTGCTGAAGCGTCCTCAGAGAAATTTGTTCTGGAACTGGGCCTAACTAGTCGATATTAAAGCAGAGTTCTAACAGGCACCAAGAAAGAGAGCACATCACCCCTCTTCACAGGCTTCCTGTCGATTTCAGGGTTTAATATACTTGTTTCTTAAGCTTTTGATGGGCTAGACCCTTCCCGTATCATAAAACGGTTCCACCTTTACTCTAATCTGGCATCTTTAAAGTCCTTAGATAAGGTACTTCTGGTTAATTTGTTACCATTTTTATGTCTTACACTAGCATTTTTAAAATGCTTATTTTCTATTTTATTGAAATATTTTCATTAAATATTTAATCCTGTAGCAAACTTCAGCAAGTAACCCCACACAATTGGAATGTTCACCTGGTCAGTGTAAAGAACACTGTTCTTGTTTTCTCCAGGTATTTGTGCAGTAGTGGCACACCATAAGACAACACGAAGGTGAGTGCTGCAAAATGTACCACAGTTATACTGAAAAGCTGTTCTATACGAGTATTTTATTTGCTTAAATGTAAAAAGGCAATGTATATGAGAGAGCACACAATCACAGGCATGTCCCTCAGAGGATGACGAAAGCAGAGGAAGGGCTTTCAATCTATCATGTCTTTCACTGTCTGTCACAGGCAAGATAAAACACCTGCCACCAGTTTCTGAAAAATGTCTGGAGTAACAATAGATATCCATAGCCATCTAGTTACTGCTGTTTCAACTGAGTGTGGAAGCCAAATTGATTCTGGGTGAAAGCAGCGTTCTGTATGCTTCTTTGGCATTTAAAAAACACAAATTCTGGGGCTCATTTTCAACAGCCTCACAAGGCCTTTCTATTGTTGCGTACTTTACATTTCAATCTCAACTGAGCCAAGTTTGAAATTCAAACACCTCGTCTCCAGTATAACAAAGATGCTCCTACTTTGTCAACCAAGCTATAACAACTCCTTCTTTACATACATGCTAAGATAAAACATTCTGTACATTTTACCATTCAAAGCAGCGCATTTTTCTTGTCAAACAACATGTTGAACGGAAATCGAAGTGACAAACCGTTTTTCTCTGTTTTCTCTGACATGCTCTGTCAAGCCTCTTATACACTGTTTTACTTTCCATCAACTAGTTTCTATCCTATCTGCTAATGCTAACCAGCTTCAGAAAGGCTGAAATGGTCGTGTTGTTTAAAGAGACACAAGATAAGCTAACCTTTGGAGGTCTATCTATTCCTGCCAAAAGTGAAGTGATTGGAATTTTAAGTTTCTTTTGTTTTTACTTTTGTCTTGTTTTCAGAGAAAGAAATAAACAGCATTATGTTTTGTCATTTCTTGAAAAAAAAAAGACTAATAAACAGTTGACACAGAGAATAAAATTCAAATGTAAGACCCCATTTACACCTGGTCACTTTATTTGTTTTAAATATCAGGACAATACAGTATCTGGACAAGGAAAAAACGAAGTCCTGCGGTGGCAGTAATACAGTGAAAGATTGTAAACCACGTAAAACGAAAAAGTAGAAGCTGCTGCAGCATGTAGCATGACTGCAGTGCCTTGTCCTTGTATTTTAGTGTTTAACACCCCCCTCCCCCCCAATTTTCAACAGTTATCTCAGTTTATTTAGTATTAGTAAGCAGCGCCTTGTCTAAACATGTGGGTAGAGAGAGTTATTGCAACATTTCTTTTGTGTACGAGTCTTTATTTTGGCTCATAGCATGCTGTTAATGCTAACCGCTAATGCTAACATTTTTTAAGCAATAAAGTTTTCTGATTCTAATTATTTATGCATTAAACTGGGTTGAAAATGAAATCAAAGTGTTCTGTGAGCATATTTGAGGGGATATTTAGGGTTTACAATATAAAAATAGGCATTTTAAGGATTTTTTTTAACCAAAACACAACAGCAAGTTTTTTCCCGAAAAGTGGGGATTACTGTATATCAAATAAATATCTATATAACTATATATTTGAATTATGCAAGTCAGCCCTACTGAATATAGAATATTCTTAAAAACAAAATACTTTGTATTCACATACTAAGGTCTATGGTGGAGCGAAATGTTATCAGAGAGAGGAATGTATATCTAACCTTCAATAGCAAAGGGTTTGCCGACAGTCAGCAGCTTGCAGTCAGCATCGATGGATACCTCATAGTCCAGCAAGGCTTTGTCCATGATGAAAGCATCAAGTTGAGGGGGATCTGTCCTTCACAACACAAAGAGAGAGGGGTTAGTAGTGCTGGGCGGTACTGATAAAATTACATATAACATGACAAATGACAGGACAATGAACCATATAGTGTAAATGTTACTAGACACAAGCCAATTACAAGCCAAGAAACTTAATATTAATTCTGTTTTTATTTATTTTGAAGTTTTCTGCAAGGTTATTGTTCCATGGTTCTTAAGTTCAGTCTTCGATGTTGTTGCACCAACTCATCAAAATAGTCCCAAATACAAGTTTACACTAATCAGGCCACTAAACCTTCCTCTGGATGTCCAGTTTTGCTGCAAATTTTATTCTTTTAAATTGTTTATTTTTCTCAGTAACAGCCTGAAAAGCTACACATCACTTCAGACCTACAGCGTTGAGTCTGTATATCTGAACTGAGAATGGATCTTGTCTCGTCTCTAAAAATGAAAATTGTAAATACTGTTTTTTACATGTGTCTACATGTGTTGCCTGGTTGTTATGAGTCCCGTTTTATCGTCATATTTTAATCATTCATGAACTGTTGTTTTTTTCACTTATTTTCCCCTTCCTTATTTGGATTATCTTTTATCTATTTAACAATTCCTCAAATTTTTGGAATGTTCAAGGCAGCTGAGGTGTGTGTATGTACCTGCATATGTGAATGTTAGTATGTCAATGAGAGTTTTTTTGACGGAGAACACAATTTTAGACGATTAGGAGGGAGTTAAACCGACTGTCGGGCGCATCCACAAAAGGGTGGTTAATATATATCAGTAGTTGATTATCAATATCGCTCTGACTAAAAATCAGTGCAGTTCTGTCACACTGTCACAGTCCCCCGGTATGAATGATATAGATCACCAAGTACTAATATACACACACCACACCCTCTGTGCCCCTATTCAACTCATTCTTCGTTTCATTACACATTCATGGCAAGGTTTTCATCAGTCAGATTGCGTCTCTCCGTCTGTTGCAAATGGAACACAGTCATCATTTGTCCGGGCTAACGGTTCCTAAGCAAGCACAGCCATAAATCTAGTGCCATACTAAACGAGATGGAAAATTAATACACAGTAGTCTGAATAGAGCCATCAAACGACTGGTGGCACCAGAAGGACTGCGGCACAATGGTGAGATCACATCTAATACGAACAATTTTAGCCAGTGGGGGGAACGTCTTACAAATTTAATATTATAACAAATTCTCAAGTTTGTTCCCAAGTCTTAAAGAATCAATGAAATGAAAGGAAAGTATTAGCGTTCCTCCAAGTAAACAGGGACAGTGAAAGGACCTGTCAAGAAGTCTTTCATCATGACTGCTTTTGAAGGCAGACATTAGTGAATATATTCTTGAATAGTTTGCAGTTTCTATAACTGTCTTCACTAAAACCACTAAGATCAATAAACATAGAAAACACATTAATACAAATGAATACCAATTTGGCATGTAACTGGGAATTCTTGAAAAGGCCTGACAGTTTGGACTGTTTACATGGTTCTTTTAAGGTCTTCACAAGATGAAAGAAAACAACTTGAATTTGATATGGACCGAGGCAATTTCGTGCTCTAATCCCACCATCTGTTGAGGAGAATCATCCCATTAGAAAACAATCATTAAAATAAAATGAGACTGCATCTCATAAATGCTTGCCATTGTGCTGGGCCTTCACCACTGTCTGTGAGCCTTAACACAAGTTTATTTCCTTAGTTCCAAGAAAAAAAGTTCAACAAAGTTTCAAGTGAACTAGAAAGTTATATTGACAGAGTTGGAACAGGAAGAAATCTGGACACAAAGGTAGGAACAAAGACTGTCCTAGCTATCTATTTTTCATATGGGCCTACACAATCAAACACACGTACGGACATGGACACACACACAAGCACACAAACATTTCTGTGTGGATGTGACAGCACTGCAGCAACAAACAGCTCTCCAAGCATACAGATTTGTGAGCAGACAGGGATTCCCAAGCCTTCTCTCCTATCCGAGAGAAAGGGGGGATAAAATATCTGCCTAGTAGGGCTGGGCGATTTGGTCTAAAATCAAAATCTCGATTAATTAATTCAACATTTTAACTCGATTAATGAACGATTATTTTATTTATTTATTTATTTATTTATTTAGTTCACCGACAAGTTGTTGATCAGGAAAAATTTGATCAATTATAGGTTCTGAATGTCGATTTCGATTACTTTTCGATTAATCGCCCAGCCCTACTACCTAGTATTTATTTCAGTGCCCACTACTCTCAAAAACAACAGTAAGGTATGAGTGCCCATCCTGACCAGATAAGGTAGTCTTTGCATGAAGCAATGACCAGTTACTGCCCAACAATGATGTGCTGTTCATAAGGATAAATACAGTAAGTGATGCTCTGCTTATTTGGATTGTGTTATTGTAGCTAATTATTGTTTGGTTAATATTTGAACATAAGTACCTTCTACAGAGGACACACCTATATTCAATATACAATTACATATCAAATGTGAGGCCTGTGCAGACATTATGACTAATTTTTGTCCAAACTAAATAAACATATTCAACTAAACATAAAAAGAAACAAAAAAGATATATTTTTAAGCTTGTTTCCTATAAAGGATACTTAATTCCAACAAAACTGTATTTTTTTGCACACATGAGGGGGTGAAATATATTACATAATTACATTTTTTAATGGTGTAGTGAAACAGCACCAATAACTCTGCACTTCATTAACAAGCCTCTCCTGAGTTGAACTGGTTCTGTTATAGTAACTACAGTAAATACAATCCTGGGCAGTTCTGCTCAAGGACCACAGTTGAGACTCTCTGGTTTATGGAAATCTCAAGCAAGTGTAAATGTTTACTTAAACCTGTCCAGAGTGCTCATCTGGCTTTATTGGATGTCAGGATCTCTTACTTGAGAGTGGCCACACCGTCTGGGGTGGTGGGCTCGTTGAATCTTCTCATGTACTCGTGCATTTCAGGGAAGCTCTTTTTCATGTAGTCTTCAGCACTGCTTTCCCGAACAGTGCCAAAACGGAACCCATGGGATGGGTGATGGAGCTGCATATGCAAACAGATCACAGCGAGAAGTTGGTTCAGCAGCGGGGGGTTGAATATCAGGATAAAATGATACAACAGTTTTTCATCCAACTTCCACTGTATGTATCCTTACCATTAAAGTAGTGGTCTTGATAACAATGAGTAACAATATTATATTTTTCAGAGCTACTAAAAATGCTTAGGCCTATGGCACAAAAACTCAGACATGGACATGCCCTGTGTATTTATATTACTTTCATTGTCCTTTAATCAGAATCAGAGGACTTTACAGAGAACAGAGAAGTGGTACTCTGTTTGCTTCCAGTTGTGGAGAGCATGACTGAATTTTTTTATAAATAAATGTGTCAAAAATGGTCTCACTTTGGCATCATGTATGCCAGAAAGCTCCTCGAAGGTCTTCTCCCCGACCATGACTGCAGCAAGGTTGGCCGTGTAACTGGATAAAACTAACAAGCAGAAGATTGCCCACAGATTCATGAGGAACCGGCCAGTCCAGCACTTGGGCGTCTTGCTGGAGACGGTGCGGCCGAAGAGGATGGCGTAACACAGGTTGAGGGCTGAAGAGTAGGAGAAGACCCTCATGCGGTTGCGTCCATGTGGCGTCATGCCAAAGGGGCTCTTCCACTCATAAAGTGTGAGAAAGAGTGCTGTGATGTGAAGTGCCACAAATATTCCCACCCACATGGACCAGTGCAGCGGCCACATGAAGGCGCCAATAGGTGCTGCCGTGTCCTTGCTGCGCACCAATATGCCCAAGCTGGTGGAAAAGAAGGGGCTGGTGAAGTCCATTACTTTGCTACGTGCTGAGTTGATACTGAAGCTGGTGACAGCCATGTCGGCAACACCGTTCAAGAGGTCTCCGACCAGCCCTGTCCAGCGACCCCCCTTCCATGCTCCATATTTTCCGTCCCCCACGATATAAAGGTCGAATTCGAAGTCCATGTCCTCGGCCAGCTTCTCCAGCAGGTCGATGCAGTATCCATAGCAGCACTTGCTGTAATCCAGTGGAAGGAAAGTGTTGTTGCCCTGCGCCCGGCTTGCAAAGAACCGGTCCAGGCTCTCTGAGTTGTTGGTCCCTGCATCCAGGCAGTACTGTCCCGCAGGGCAGTTCCCGTCCTCGTCCACTTCCCGCGTGAAAACAAACGGGTGCTCCACCAGCGTGACCACACGCACGCGACTGCCTGACACAGGGAACCCAGGCCTCCAGCGGCTGCCCTCACGGCCCTTCTGGGCCTCAGCGCGATGACGCCGAGACAAGCCCTGCCACAGCCCCTGCTCCTCTACGTCCAGCTGTCCGCCCTCCCAGCTGCCCACTGTCACCCAGGTGGGCTGGCCCACAGCGTCCCGCCGCAAACTCCACACATGGACACGTTGAGAGGTGAGCACCCGTGACATGTTCCGCTGCACACTGACCGCACCTGTCAGCCCTGTAAAGGACGTGTTAGAGAGGAACCTGGGGGTGAGAGAACAAAAGATCAGGACAGGTACACCCAAAACACTGGTGAAAATTTACAGTAATCTTCCAAGAGGTGTCTGCTTTCAGGATTTGAAAGTGATTACTGAGAATGAGAATGAATTTGATTAAAATACACCACTTCTTTAAAAATGCTGAAGATTTAAAGCCTGGTGTGTTGTTTTTAAATATGTCCAATTTAAAAAAAATCAGTCGTTTCCACTGAAACATTTCATTAAGAAGTTAAATGTTTCCCGAAGAACTGAAACTGAAATAAATTGAAATGAAAATTCATTCTGAAAGTGAGACACATTGTGTTAAATTTTTTATAAAAATACATTCATTTATTTTGCATTTCACTGGCTTAAAAAAAGACATTTCTGTGTGATCTGTGTTACTAAGAAATGCAAGCCCAGTTGCCTGCAAGTTGCTGGCAAGTTGTTAGAAAGCATCAGAGATGACTGCTCTAGGACAGCACAGAAAACTGGATACTTTTAACTACTTTGTCTAATTCTCATCCACAGAGTCATTTAAAGTGGTTTCTGTAGCCTGAAGTCTGTCGGAATGACCACTGCACATCACTGAAACACAATAAAGGATTATAACACCTAGACATTAGGGGTGCAAGATCATTATTCGACTTGATATGATCTGGTGGCACCTTATGGAGTGTCTGGAAATGTGCCTTCCATTAATATGTTAATCTTCCCTATTCCGTTTATTAGAGTATTCATCATTATAAAAGCACCATAGCTTCCTGAACCTGCTCTATCTATAAGTTAAGTGTTTATGTATCAATTTTTTATGTATTTTTTGGAGACAATTTGAAAATATCAGTTACTCGTTGCATTATGTTAAAAGTTTTTTGACTATTACAACAATAATTCAACAAATTAATTAGAACAAATAATTGTACCCTAATTTCAATCATGAGTTTAAAAGGCTTGTTCTCTCTGATACATTGTATTAAAATTCAGTAATGATTTTGTGCATATTGACTTTTTTTTCCAGTTAGGTTTCAGTGACAGATGCACCCTGATTTGTCATGTGAGCAAATACAAAAAGCTTGGGTCAGGTATGTTAATTTTCTGGTGCTTCCAGGAAGGTAGATAACTGGTGTCACTAACGGGATTACCCCCATAGTTACACCTGTTGTATCCACACCAGCAGCCCAGCAGACAATAAATACAGCAGCTGCAGAGAGGGGAGGCTGGAGAGAGGGATCGCCTATCTGGATGACTGACGCAATCTGGCTTCCTTCACACTGTAAACTTTTAGAAGTTGCTTTCACGGGGCAGTATATCTGGTTGTGAAACTCCATTTCCTTCAATAAATTAGGACTGTTTGACTGGCTGGGCTGAGACTACAGGCAGGAGATCAGGTCATTTAAGGGAAAGCAATGCTCCTACAAGCCAGGCTGGGCTCCGACATGAGCTTGGAAACGAATGTCTTCAGCCATTAATAAAATACATGGCACCTATCCAGTGCTGAACCGCTTCATAAAAAAGTTAAAGGCAGAAAAAAAAACCTACAGAAAAACTCAATTTGGTCTGAAACCTTTGTCATTAATTTTGCCTGTCAGACACACTGGATTGCTCCACATGTGGGCAGTGATGCTAAGAGACTGGGCCCTCCATGTTAAGACGGCAGGTTGTAATTACTTAAAACCTACCCTCTTCGGTTTCACCCCCAGGGTGATCAGCACTATGGGAGGACCGAAGAGTTGCGTGTTAATTCCACACTGACTGTTTCACAGCCTCAAAACCAATACTAGGGTTGCTACTATCAATTTTACACTAGTAACTAAGTAATTGTCTTGTGGGGACACACATGATCCCGCAGTACAAATGCCTGGGGACAACTGGGCTAATCTGGGCTAAATGTGGGTGGGAATGTAGATTTATTAGATCAGGAACACACTGAGGTTGAAATCCTTGAGAAGATGGAGCCAAAACCACTTTTTTTCTATTTTCCTAGTCTTCTATACAGGATTTTTCTTTTAATTTCTGAAAGTAAAACAATGTACATCATTTCTAAAATCAACCATTAACTGTTTTTCTATAGCTTTGAGGTTTAGTGCAATGAGATGCTTGCTAAAGCTAGGGATAGTGCAAGCTGTTTTTCAGGGCAACAGTTTTGTTTTAATGACTGGAGTGAGGGAGAGGGCTCTGACGGGGATTAAATTTTGATTTGTTGATGGAGGAGAGGCTAGTGTCGAAGTTTCAATTTGTCAACATGGATTTTATTACATTTTTTGAAATTTGAAACAATTTGGGACTGTAGCCTCAGATCTCCAGGCCTAACGACACCCCGGGTAGAAAAATGTGTTCGAAAAAAATCAGACACAGTGTCATGGCTGCCTCGCCCCCTCCACGTAGACGCCGTTCCCTCTCGCCTGAATATTAGTTTTCCCCCTTATGTCTTCTCTTTTTCTTTCCATGCCCTGTCTGCCCTTGTCCCGATTCCCCTCCATTGTTTCCTTCCTCCCTAGGTCCCTTCCTCCCTTTTAAGTTCCCAGCGTTGATTTGCACGACTCCTGTCTAATCGATCACACCTGTGTCTTGTTCTGTTAATTCCCTGTCTCACCTGTCTCTCCTTCCCCTCGTATATTTAAAGGCCAATCTGACCACGAGTCTACATGCTTGTATTTGCTCTCTTATGGTGTATGCCGTTCACTGTGTTACCCTGCCGTGTATGTTTCATGTTCTGTGTCTTTCTGTTACAGACTCGTGCTGCGGCCATTTGAAAGAGAACCTCTGTGTTTCCCTGAGGTGTCTCTACAGCTCCGTGCCTGCTGTGTATGCCAGCCCAGTCCTTTGCTCCTCTTGTTTTGCTGGAGCACGGGTCCCAGCCCCAGTATATTTTTGGTTTCCTGGTTTTTCTTTGTGTGTACTTCACCTGAGCCAGGGTCCTCCCGTTTCTTCCTATTTGATTTCTGTTTGTGCTGGACATTAAATCCCCGGTTATTTTCTGTTCAACCTTGTGTCCTCTCTACTCCCTGAACTGCACCCATGACAGAATACAGGCATAAAAACCCCCTCGTGCATGGGTCAGCTATCCCTCTGCCCGGAGACCAGGCGCCCCCGGCTCAGCAACAACCACCACAGATCCTGCCTTTCCACCAGCAGCTCCAGGACCACTATCAGCAGCTGGTGATGCTCACGCAGGCGGTTGAGCAGATCCGGGGACACCTCCAAGCACCAGCTGCCCCAACCACACCTGCACCTGCACCTGCACCTGCACCCGTGCCGCCTCAACCCATGATCGTGCGTCATTCTTCGCGACCAGAACGGTATGGAGGGGACCCTAAGGGGTGCAGGAATTTTCTATTAGCCTGCGATCTTTTCTTCACAGAAAATCCAGGGCTCACCGACACTCAGAAGGTGTCCATGGTGATCCAGCGTTTGACGGGGCGGGCTCAGGACTGGGCTGCTGCCATCTGGAGAATGGGGGGCGTGAATACCACCGACTATGCCGCTTTCACGCAGCTTTTCCAGACTATCTTCGATCATCCGGGAAAGGGCCGGAAGAGCGGACATAGGCTCTGGCACTGAAACAGGGAACAAGCACAGTCTGTGAGTACGCACTCGAGTTCCGTATTCTTGCAGCTGACAGCGGCTCGAACCAAGATGCTCTCCTGACGGCTTTCCGTGAGGGCCTGAGTCCCGAGGTGCAGAAAGAGCTCGTGTGTCGCGACACGGACCTCGACCTGGACGCGGTCATTGCTATGGCGACATCTCCGGATCTGCACCTCAGAGAGAAGACCGGGACAAGCTGGCCCGTGCGTCACTTTTCGCCGCCCAGGAGAGAAGCTCAGCCACGCCGCCTGTCCTCTGCTGCCACCTGCCCTGTCTCCGGAGAGCCCGCCCCCGAACCGATGCAGCTGGGGGCGTTTGGTAAGGAACGAAGACTCCAACGCCTCCAGGAGGGTCTCTGCCTGTACTGCGGAAAGGCCGGGCACTGGCGTCTGCAGAGCCCACAACGACCCCCCTCTGCACCCCCGGCTCAGGTCACAAAGTTTGCAGATCGCAATCAGTTTGTTTTACCTGTCACCCTGTCTGTTAATAACTCCTGTCAGCTGGCAACTTTATTTCTCAGTCCCTCGTCACGTCCCTGTGTGTTCCCACACGTCCGCTAGCCAGACCTGTCACGGTTCACGCTATCGACGGCCGTCCGGTTTGCGACGCCGCCCTCGGTTCTATAACGCTCCTGGTTTCCCTCACCATCCAGACCACTCACACGGAGCCCATCACCCAGTGATTCTGGGGCTCCCCTGGTTACGTCTTCATACCTCCCACCTTGATTGGCACACACATTTTATTGTTTCTTGGTCCCCCGCCTGTAAAACCACCTGTTCTGTCCCATCACTCCCTGTACACTCCACCACTATTGAAAGCCCGCTGTCCCAGGTCCCGGTTGTTATACCTCACGAATACTCCGATTTGAGCGACGCGTTCTCGGTAGCGAAAGCAACCCGTCTCCCTCCGCATCGCCCTTGGGATTGCGCGATCACCCCTATACCAGGTAAGAGCCCACCTCGGTCGTGTGTTTACCCGTTGTCCGAGCCAGAAACTCGGACAATGGAGAAATACGTGGCCGAGATGCTGGAGCAGGGTTTCATCTGGCGATCGCGCTCTCCCGCCTCCGCCAGCTTCTTTTTTGTAGCATAGAAGGACAGGGGTCTACGGCCGTGCATTGACTATCGCTGGCTCAACGACGTACCCTCCGCCAGTGCGTACCCTCAGTCATGTGCGTCAGGTCCTCACCCGCCTACTGGAGTACGGGTTGTATGTAAAGGCTGAGAAGTGCGAGTTCCACAAAAAGGAGGTCACATTTCTTGGTCACCGCATCAGCCGGAAGGGGATCGCCATGGAGAAGGGAAAGGTCGCAGCCGTATCTGAGTGGCCTGAGCCCGCGACTGTCAAGGACGTGCAGCGTTTCCTGGGGTTTGCAAAGTACTATCGACGGTTCATAAAGAATTTCTGTACTGTAGCCGCCCCTATCACATCCCTCCTCCGAGGTAAACCCAAAGAAATCGTATTCACTCCTGCCGCTCACGCAGAATACAATAAATTAAAATGAGCCTTTACACTTCTGCACCGATACTGCGCATGCCTGACCCGGAGCGCCAGTATACGGTGGAGGTGGATGCCTCGGAGGTGGGAATAGGGGCGGTTCTTTTTCAGTACCATGGCTTACCCAGGAAACTTCAGCCCGTTCCTTCTTTTCTAGGAAGCTGACGGAGGCAGAGAGGAATTATGACGTCGGGAACCGCGAGCTGCTCGCTGTGAAGGAGGCGTTGGAGGAGTGGCGCCATCTCCTAGAGGGGGCCCGGTACCCCTTCGTGGTTTATACCGCCCACCGCAACCTGGAACACGTCCGACAGGCCAAGAGGTTAAATCTTCGGCAGGCAAGGTGGGCTCTTTTCTTTGCCAGGTTCCGCTTCCAAATCTCGTACCGTCCGGGGTGACTAAACGGTAAAGCCAACGCTTTGTCGCATCAATTTGGTACAGAACAGAAAGCGGGGGAACTCGAGCCCATCCTTCCCCCTCGGTTTTTTGCGGCGCCTATACAGTGGGCATTAGACGACGAGATTGCGGCGGCACGCGAGGGGGATGTCGTCCCCCCTGAGTGCCCCACGGACCACTCATATGTTCCTGAGGCGCTGAGACCGAGGGTGATAGAGTGGGCTCATGTAACCCCCGCGACCAGACACCCGGGCGTTACGAGAACCTTGGAGGTCGTAGCACGGAAGTACTGGTGGCCATCCATGCCACGGGATGTATGCCACACAGTGCTTTCGTGCTCGGTCTGTGCTACCACTAAGAGCCCCCGTGCACTGCCCGCCGGTAAATTAATGCCCCTCCCAGTGCTGGAGAGACCGTGGTCCCATCTTGCAGTGGATTTTGCAACGGACCTCCCGGTACCTAAAGGGTACACTATGGCGGAGTATGCCCAGAACTCCCTGCACCACTCCGCCACCGGCTTAACCCCTTTTCAGTGTGTGCTCGGGCATCAACCCCCACTCTGCCCATGGGATCAGTGTCCCACAGAAGCTCCAGGAGTGGACGACTGGTTCCGTCGGGCGGAGCGGGTGTGGGAGGACGCACACACGTCCATCCAGCGAGCGGTTCGCAGGTTCAAGGAACGAGCTGACCGTCGGCGGAGGGAGGCGCCTCCCATTCGGGAGGGTGACAGGGTCTGGCTATCGACTAAGGATCTTCCCCAGTCCCTGCCTTGCAAGAAGTTGTCCCCACATTTCACCGGTCCTTTTTTAGTTCTTAAGCAAATAAACTTTTAAATTACAGCAGCCACCTGATATGAAAATTCACACCATCTTCCACGTTTCTCTCCTCAGGTCTGTTCACCCCGGTCCCCTGCATGAGCGCGAGGTAGCGGTCACGCCCCCCGAGGCATTGCAGGTCGACGGAGCTCCTGCCCACTGGGTGCGCTCCCTCCTCGACTCCCGTCCCCACCGGGGTGGGCTGGAGTATTTCGTTGACTCGGGTTACGATCCCGAGGAGCGGAGCTGGGTTCCGGCGCGTGCCGTCCTCAACCAAGAACTGAGGGATGAGTTCCATCGCACGCGGCCGGACCACCCAGCCCCGCGTCCCCGGTGTTGTCGCCCCCGTCAGCCGGCATGCTTGTGCTCTGGCCGTTTGAAAGAGAACCTCTGCATTTCCCTGAGGTGTCTCTACAGCTCCGTGCCTGCTGTGTATGCCAGCCTAGTCCTTTGCTCCTCTTGTTTTGCCGGAGCATGGGTCCCAGCCCCGGTATATTTTTGGTTTCCTGATTTTTCTTTGTGTGTACTTTACCTGAGCCGGGGTCCTCCCGTTTCTTCCTGTGTTATTTCTGTTTGTGCTGGACATTAAATCCCTGGTTATTTTCTGTTCAACCTTGTGTCCTCTCTACTCCCTGAACTGCACCCATGACACACAGAGAACAGTGTGAGTCTTTAACATCACTCTTGGACTAACACATTAACAAGTGCTGGAGGTCTTCTCATACATTTGATCAAACAGAATCTCAGTTTAGCCTGTGCCCATAGCTATAAGGACATAGCTAAGTGTTTTGACCTTGAATTAAGACAAAAGCTTCTCACAAGAAAAAAAGACCTCTTCTGCTGAAGATATGTACTGGAATCATGAATAGCCTTATACAAAACACAGACATAACCAAGGAGACTATGGTTTGTTCTCATATGGTTTGTTCTCACACCTCATATGTGTGTTCTCATTAAGATCAAGTATTTTACTGAGTGATTTAATGATAAAGGATTTAAAAAAAGGCCAAACCTATCCCTGTCTGAGAGTTCATGAGAGCACCATTGTCCTGCTCCTCACCACTCTATGCTAATGCTAATCTAATCAGCCCTATTAGCTAAAGTGACAGAACCGGCTGTTAATATTCGCCTTCAAGTGTGTTAAGCCAATAATAATTTGGAAATGATGCAGCAATGTTGCTGGCCTTCCCCTCCCAGCTTGGTGGAATTGTGTCCAAGTTCAAGAATGGAAAACTCAGTCAAAAGGCCAAATAACTCAAATGGCCAAAACTACAAAAAACAATTGTGCACAACCTTTCAAAGAATCAGAAGCATGGCCTTTTATAAGCTTTCGAAAAGTGCAGACTAACAAAGCTTGTTCACTGAGAGGGTACATTTTTTAAATCAAATTACTCGGCTTTATTGTGACAACTGTAAGCAACAATATTATTTTTTTTCCCAACATCAGGAGGTAATGAAGTACTTTATTGTGGATCCTCCAAAATGGATTTTGAGGGACTAACATTTCCAAATGACAAAGGTCGAGAACAGGATGCATTTTAATGTCATGTGTGCGGAGAAGAATGCTATTATCATTCAGTGAAGCTGTCTGCACCGTAATACTAATCTCTTCCGGACGGCGATAGAATCAGAAAATGATTCCTTTTATGACAATGCAATTGGCCCAAGCACTACTCAGGGCTATTGATCTAGATGCCTTGCGCTGCAGCTTTACGCCCCCACCCCTCCACCCCCCCACCAATTGTCCTGTGCTGTGCAGTTTGGGTCTGGTCGGCAGATTTGGCTTTATCCTATTGTGCTGTGCGGCAGGCAGCTTTCGGGCATGGCCGTGCTGCAGAGCACTCTTACTTGTGTTTGCAGGGAGGGTTAGAAAGAGAGAGTGAAACACTGTGCCACGCTGATCCACACACACACAGCAGTGGTGTGGCATGATGTGCTGCTGTGGGCTCTTTTGATAAGAGTGATCCCTACCTCATGGGAAGGCAGCCGAGTGAAACTCATGAATATAGCTTAAAGCTCCAAAACATGTTTGCATTCCAGCTGAGAGCCTGAGAGCTAGACTAGCAGCTTCACCCAGCATAAAGAGAAGAACCCTGTTTCTGACCTTAACACATCTTCTAATCGTCCAGCTAACATTCAGAAATTCAGCTAGCATGACACTTACATGCACACCTGTCTTTATGGAAGTATCTATAGGTATGAATAGAATGTGTAGGGGGATTTGGACTAGGCCAGGGTAATATGTGTGCTTTTCAAAAGTGAATTCAATTACTACCGAAGCACAACATCAATATCATATATCCTCAAAGCATCCCGGTGTGGCAGAGAGAGCGGAGGGAGGGGGTCTCCGACAGTTGCACGAGTTTGGAGCGAGAGGCGGGACTTTAGTTAGGCATTGTCCTTTAATTTAAGTTATTTAAAGCTATGTTTTTGCCTTAACACAGAGATTCTTTCAGGTTTCAAGATGTTATGCATTTTCTATTCAAAAGTAAGTTTTGTTTTTATCTCACAAATGTTAAAAGTGTGACAGAGTTGAGAAAAAACAAATAACAAAGCCTTCTTTGTAAAATTGATGATTGATGAGTGTGCTCATTATATATTATATATTGGGTTGACATAGAATTGCGATTAATCATGATTAATTTTCTTCCAGATTTGCGATTAACTAGTTAATTTTAATTCATCGCTTTACAGCCCTAATATACACACACACACACACACACACACACACACACACACACACACACACACACACACACACACACACAC
>JBBPCW010000037.1:12706980-12721753 GCA_037974425.1 Phenacogrammus interruptus
AGCAAATGTAGGTCCGTCATTTCCGCTTAAGTGCAAAACGTTAGTGTTCCATTTCGGACAGCACTTATCCCCGGCAGCGCGCACTACAGAAGACAGTGCGCAGTGCGCACTACGCACTAAATCTCAATGCACTGACCGTAGTGCGTGGTTTCGGACACACCATCTCTCTCCCCCTGGCTTTCTACGGAAGAAAAGAGTCACGCACCTTTAAATGAGTCGCGAGCCAGCGGTCATGTAAACATTGGGTCCTCCAGGTGGCTGGGGGAGGGGCTGTCGCTGCAATGCCTGTTGAAAATGGTTGTATTGTGCCGGCGATTTCCATGAACCGACAGACTGGCATTTAAGTATTGATACCAGTGCTATTTGATGACGAACTCGATACTGAATTATAACACACAGCTTTGAGTGGTCCATTACTTTAATTAGTTTACATTCAGCAAATAGAAGACACAAATAACTCTTCTGCTTACCATTTAAGATTACTACAGGTGCATCAATGACATCAGTGATACCAGATCACACCAAACACCAGACATTTGTACCATGACACTAGAACTTGGCACTTGGCCTGAATTCTGCTTACAACACTGTCAGCCATTTAAAGGAGCTCCTCTTGCGGCAAGGTTTCTATGACATACACACCTTTACTAGGACCGTGTAAATGTACAATAGTAAGGACACCATGCTATAATTTTGACAATTCTAAAACCAGCCCTCCACACACTAGCATGCCATTTTGGTTTACACTAGTTTATATGGATTACACTGATCATCAATTAATGGTAGGTATCGTGATACCTACCAGATATCAATGTTATATTAATTTAATCTGTCGTCCTAATGTAATGGACGTATTTTGGCTGAATGGATCTGCAGTATGTTGCCTCCTAAAGCAAAAGTATATTTTGGTTTAATGTAACTCTTCTCTTGCAAGAGATACTCTTTATTTTTACTATATGTGATGTAATCTCTGCAGATGAGACACAGATCTGCATGCTTTATTGGAGGTTCTTGGTTGGGCTGACAAGCGCACCATCACCCTTCTTTGAGCTCTGCCTTCACAAGACACTGGAGTGATTTGAAATGTCACACTCCCCAGACACTGTTACAAGATCAAGACTTGCCCTGTGAGACTATGAACTGCAGTCATCTGACACAGTTATCAGTCACTGTAGAGAATCCTATACCTCGTACATGGAGCAGTGTTTAATGATCTATTCTAGTTCATTCAGTTCAAATAAAATTAAAACTACAATTTGAATTTAAACTCATCAGCTGGAATATACGGTTTAATGAAAAAACTTTTTCATTAACATAATCCTTCTTTTGACCGAATCTGTCAGACACACTCTAGTTACAAAGCATTGCAATAAACCAAAGGACGTGTACCATTACTGCCTGAAAAGTGATTCAAAAAGGCCGGCGTGTATTCAGCAACCTGCTTGACAAGTTAATTCTGTGGGCCACCGCAAACCAGGCGGCAGTGATTGTGGAAGGGATTGTTATTCATGGTCTGTCTCGCTGGATTTTCCCAGCCATGTGTAACCCCTATCTGACTTTAGCTGCTCAACAAGGGCTACTGGGACGTGAACGTCTCAATAAGGTCCAAGATCAGAGTCTTTGATATCTCTCCAACGGATGGATGGTGGAAAACATTCCAATCATATTTATCCAAACTTAAAATTTGTGTCCAGATTTTGGATATCAAGGCCCAGACGATTCCCATGAGAGCGGCTTAAAAGAGCTTTCCACTGGCGCGCGGAGTGCAGACGGTATGCTCTGGGAATAAGCACTGCCAGTAACAGAAAAAATTAAGCACACATTCATATTGCGTACACAATCCAAGCCCTTTGAGGTTGAAACTGAGGACTCAGCAAACTCACTTGCCATCTATGGAGCAGGAACAGATCAACCACCTCCACATGCTAATTGCAACAATGAATGAAGGATCGTCAGCATAAGTTAACATTAGGGCTGCACGATATTAGGAAAACATGCGATATCCGATAATGTTGTTGAGTGTTGCGACGGCGATATCACATGCGATAAGTAAGTAAAAACTTAGCCTTTATAGAGTTAATGTTTTTTTGCTTTGGATTTACTCTAAATGCTGACTAGTCTATGCAGAACAAAATAAAATGCAATACTTCCATTCCAACATTTTTTAAAGAATTTACTTAAACAGAGCATTTAATGCCTCCCATGAAACAATTGAACCATTGAACATTGTTGAAAAAAATCTGAAAATAAAAGTATTTATTTTCTTAAATAAATGTAAACATTATTTAAATTATAGTAAGTTCTTAGCCGGAAAAAAATAGCAAAAGAAACAATCTATAACAGTAGCAGAAAAGATGAAGGAACTGCCCACTGATTTTTTTGCCCTCTTCTCAGTGGCACTGGGTGAAGAGTTTTGTAAAAACACCATTTATTGCAGTTCAGTCAGTTTTTCGCGATATTGATATTTGTTTGTGATATGTATATTGCGCATGTTAATATCACGATAACTGTAAATTTGCGATATATTGTGCAGCCCTAGTAAGCATGATATCATCTGTGACATGCTCAGTGCCAATTTGACTTAATATTCTACTACATGAGCACTAAATTCAACAACATGAATGAAAGTAAAGCATTTATAATGGCATATATAATGTTAAATGGCAATGCTGTTGACACTGCCACCACAGGGTGCATAATAATAAAGTTTTGTTCATTACACTGAACTAAGTTGGCTGGGGAAGCAAGAAATGCTGCTTTGTGAGACAGACTCCTGGTTAGAAAATGCTGAGACAGATATCTGTAATTTAAACTGTTAGAGTTTATTAGAACTCCAATACCACCCATCATCAGTAAAATTAGCCATTTATAAGTATAAATGACCCTCTTATGAATAAATCAATCAATCAATAAATTAATTAATTAAAAGGACATTTATTTTATATAATTTCCTTTTAGAAGTTTGCAACATTAAACTAGTTAAAAATGACTGAAATCGTTAAAATTTTCTTATACTCAAATATTGTCTTCAGTTTCTTGATATTAAATGGGCCTGGGAGAGTGCAAAAATGAAGGGATAAAAAATAGCATGCTTGCGGTCCCTAGATGTTTAAAGCCAGCCATGATCATGCTAATTAATGGCCATTTGGTTTTTTATGGACCTATTCCTTTAACCTTATGAAACCACACTCAAAGAGAGTGCCTAATTCTCTCAGTCACACTGTGGCAGCAATAATCACAAAACACTAATTCTGTGAAATGACCCATAATCCATTATCACCCACACATGCCCATGTAATCCATGCAGCTACATGCATGATTTCATAATGATTGAACCATCAGCACTGCATAAGCCATATGCTACCAGACAAAGAACAGCACAAGTGGCCGCAAGTGACTCGTTCAATGTGTTGTGCGACGACATCCAGCCGAAAGAGCATACTTCCAAATCAATCAGCTCGTATTTACCGCAGCGGTCGTACAGAGGTTCAAGTCTCATCATCATCATTATCAAAAACACACAAGCCGCAGCTAGTTTGCTTGGGAAAAAGGAGTAAACAGACACGCTGGAGCAGAAATATATGTGTCACAAGTGAAGTATATTCCATAAGACAGTTAGAGGAATGACTCAGCCAAACATCATTTATTCATTATCTGAGCCGTTTATTCTAGTTGCAGGGTTTACTGGAGCCGATCCCAGTGCTCAGGGCAAAAGGCAGAGAAACACCCTGGACAGTTCACTGGTCCATTGCAGGGCAGACACACACATGTTTTCACACTTAGGGGCAATTTAGAATTTCCAATTCACCCTGTAGCTCCAGTGCAAAACTAAGAAAGCCAATACCAAGGAACATCCCTGTGTTCGCAGGGTTCTGTTCCCACAGCCTTTTATATAATGCATCGTATCTTGATACACTAATAATGTGGTCTTGGGTCATGCCTCAAAACACATTAAAGTTTCAACCATCATACACTAACATGCATGAATCTAATGTAAAACAAAGAATGGTGTACTTTTGGCCATTGCAAAATCTTTTTTGCCATTGCAAAAAAAAATTGCAAAAACGTTATGGAGATCAAGAGCACAACGCATATTTAAATTCTACCCATGCGTATTTAAAAATCTTCTAATTTTTTTCACCAAAATGTCCTTAAGCACTATTCCCAAGATCATTCACTGTATAATATAAGATCATGAATGTTAGTTAATACATAAAAAAGGAACAGATGCAATTCTCTATTGCACGCAGGGCTGAAAGAACTGTTTCCTGAAAACTTCCAGTGAAGGAACATGCAGCCCTATAAATATAGTGGCCTAATAATATAGGGCCTGAAAATATAGTTATTGCAAAAATATCAAGGTGGAACACATAGCCCTTGGAAATGAGTGTGTTTTCATGATATTTCAAGGCAGGGGCAGACTGGGACTAAACACAGCCCTGGACTTTCTCCCAAATAGGCCCACCAGGTGGACATGTTCAAACAGCCACTGGCAGGGTCCTCCTGATATCTCCCAGTAATATACTACACAAAATATTCATAGTAACATCACAAAACCAATGATGATGATTGGTGTTGTGTTCATTAATGTAACCTCAGCCTTCAAAAACAAATACAACAGCTATCCACAAAAGAATGATTTACTCTTTTCTGTTTGCTTTTACCTATGAATTTTACACCTGATAAATGATCATATTAGCGCCCTCTGCTGTTGTTTGCTGATTTCTTAGTTAAGGAGAAAGGCAGGCCGACAGCTGTGGATCGGACAGCCATTCTGGACTTTTCCTGATTGCCAGTCCGCCCCTGTTACAAGGAGAAAACACCTAAAACATCCAAATGACTGACAGTAAATGCCTTGACCAATCAGCTACATTTGGGGTAAGGGGTAATTTATATGAATGTTGGGCCAAACCATCAGTGTAATCAAAACCAGCAAGGTGCTGCCAAGACAAGCATCAACTGTGTTTACCACTACAGACACTAAGTTAAGGATTTGACTTGTTTAGACACATAACCAACAGATGTGTGAGGTCTCCTCCTGAGGCACAAACCCTGGACTGATGCCTGCTTGAATGATTAAGGTTTCCGTTTAATATTTCAACCAGATACTGATATTTCGGCAATGCTCTTTGATAATTCGACATCTGTTGCTCTTGGAAAGAGGAGAAGATCAAAAACACACACTGAGTTCACCAGTGAGTCGTATTAACTCAAGGAGCAGTTGTGCTGTTCCCACACAAAACAGCAGTTACAGCATTTCGGGTGGTGGGGGTGATGTTTTCGTATCCATAAGTCCTTCGTAGCCCTTCACAGAGAGCAATGTAATTTCCGAGGTAATACAGTAGCATCAAATTACATTATGTATGCTTCTGTCTGAAAGTGAAATTTTGAAATATCCTCACAAAAGGTTGTTTGGAACTTACAGTTCCCCACGTCAATCACACTTTCATTGAGATTATTCTTGCGTGCAGTGCAAGCCTACACCATGGCCATTAAAAGTCTGCTTCAGTTTTCAGCACTTTGCTATATGTTAACTTCTAAATGCCGTGGGGAAGGCCAGAATCCGTTAAGTATGTCACTAAGTGCATAAAACACACTCGAGCATAATGGCACTGCGGTGAATTTCGTGAAGCTCATAGGAATGGAAGAGTGA
Source organism: Phenacogrammus interruptus (assembly GCA_037974425.1). Classification (NCBI taxonomy): domain Eukaryota; kingdom Metazoa; phylum Chordata; class Actinopteri; order Characiformes; family Alestidae; genus Phenacogrammus; species Phenacogrammus interruptus. The sequence goes on from JBBPCW010000037.1 coordinate 12,712,634, forward strand.
CAAGTGCTCAACATTTCGGCTCAACAGGCCACATTCAGTTCAGTTGAATTCCGTTTGATTTAAACCACAAAGACAAAATACAGGTGAGAAAATAGCATCAAATACATCAAATTATTACATTTAAAAGACTAAAGGCCTGCCTTTGGCTCACATGTCCCACCACACACCTGTACTGAAACAAGTAATTTATGTCATGTCATTTAAAGTTATTGCCATGTTATGGGACAGCATCTAACCAAGCACAAGGCTTCGTCAATACAAGTGTTAAAAGCCCAGTGAAACCTCTGCCAGCCGAGAAGATTACATCAGTCACCTATAATCCTGTTAACTTCATGGCTAAAGGTGATTCTACATTTATGACACACTGTGTTCGCCAATATCAAGGTTGTACAATAAAAAGACCAATGGATGCTTCCTAAAGCCATTTTGCAATCAATGTTCTATTGAAAATGCTTGAGAAACCATTTAAAATAGAAAGTATATATAAAGGTCCCATGAAGAACCCTTAAATCGGTATAGAGCCTTTTAAGAGCTTCTTTAAGCTTTCATAAGGTTCTTCACTTTCAAGTGCCTTTTTCAAACATAATGCCCAACAAGTTTTTCTTCTGGGGTGTCAATTAAACAATTTTTTTAATGTACCAGCAGACCTGCCATAATCTGGTTGGTCCAGAGTGAATGGTCCAAAACAGCCAGAAACACAGTTTAGTATAAGACAACTGATTATTCCAAACCGGGCCTGGAGACCTTTCACACAGATTCTTTCCCCCAACATTAAATAAAAGGAGATATTTCATACAATTAGTGCCAGCCTGAATAATTTAAATACTCAATTGTGTGTTTATGTTGTTATTCGGTGCTTTATAATATTCAGAATCTTTTAGACTCCACAATCTTGAGTCTCAGCAATAAAAGCTTATTAATCACTGTTTTAAAATGTTACCATAAATCCATAAAAAGGCAAAGTATGCCATGAAGTATGTAGGTCTGCTGAAGCATTAACATTGTCCTTCAGTTGAAGTAATAGACCTAGCTCAAGCCCTGAAAAACATGTCCCAATACTTTAGTCAGCATAGTGTTACTTGGCTTTACATTCTGTAAAGCAGCTACACTCCCAATAACAAACTGGCACTGATTTCAGAAGATTGAACATACTTGTGCATCATTGCTGCTTTCTCTTTAAGCGCTAATCTGACATGACAGAACACATCTGAACATTTTTAGGACACCCATCACATAATTAATGTACATATATTTAAAACTAATGGTCACAATTAAATTTTTTTTTATTTAAACAGAAAAAAATCCACTGAACAAAAATATTTATAATGATGATTTATAATGAGCTGTAAATTGTTTCATGGGTAGTGCTGAGAATCAGTATTGGAGTTCTCCTTTGGAAACACCAATGAAAATCCTATAAAAGTGCAGCTTATACTAGCTGTACATTAGCTGTACCCGTTTAAAACTGTGTCATCCTATTGTATGCCTTAGGTTTATCAGCTGTCACATCGTGAGCTAGTGTTGTCCATGAAATGCAGATCGCCATGCATCTTAAACATCAGAGTACACTACAGTCACTATGCCTGTTGGGGGATAAGTGCACATTTTGATTTGTGTCATTTTTTCCTTTGTGTCAGCCGCAGATCGATGGATGAGCGTTCTTCTGCCAATTTAATTTTCTCCTCCCCTCATTCATCATGGGCCACTGCTTAAGTGCACAAGACACTTCAAAGACGTCACAAAAAGTATCAGCAAACACGTGTACAGCTTGTTCAGAGAATATGGGATTCAGCACACAAATTATCAACAAAAAAGAGCTAATACTAACATGCCCTGTCAAAGTCACATAACAGGACACACACACAAGGATTTTCCCTTGTTTTTACTTCATGCTCTATTTTAGAAGAAGCCCAAACTAGGAAATATACCACATGGAATGTTGGGATAAAAAAAAAGTTAAACAATTCAAGACTAAAATTTTACATTGCCTGCATTCGCTTTTAACATTCATGGCATTCTCTCAAGCACAGGCCTGCCAACCGTCACGCATTTAGCGCAAGATGCAATTGACACAAATCTCACGCCACACATGCCCCGTGGAGCAGACGTTCACTGTAGAATCAGCCAATTTTTGGAGATTTATACTAAAAATCCCTGTGGTTTTTCTGAACTGTCATTGGGAAATCCTGTTCAATCCTACTGGAATATGAATATGCAGAAATGTTTGACCAATTTTTCATTTCGTAAAGGCTGAGTGTTGTCATATTTGAACATTTTTGTGCCTAATGACAATTTCCAGATGCAGAGCTGCTTGTGCAGGCTGTGCGAACGTCCTAACTTGTTAACATGAGAGCCAAGATGAAAAGAAAGACGCTGCTCAGGATGCTCAGAGGTAGCAATGTGTTAAACAGGCCTAATTCGGCTTTGAAATCTCCCTCATAGTCCTCCAGCATGAAGCTAACTGTAAATGTCATAATTCCTCTATGGTGTATTAGCATCTGTTCACAGTTACTAACCTCATTTTGCAAAGTCGTTTTTGGGCAATGAGTGGAGCACAGAAATGCATCATATGTTCCACCACTGCACTGCAACAGCATCCTTCAGCTGAACTGAGTATTTGTTCACCAAAAAGGTATGGATGATTGACGTAGACTAATACTAACACCTAGCAGTGGAGGTATTTTATTCAAGATTCAAGATTCAAGATACAAGAGAGTTTATCCTCAGCCCAGCCACATACACGAGTACACAGAGGGTTGAAATAGCATTCTTTGAAGCAAATGGTTTACATAGACAAGTGTATATTTTAGCCTACATAGTGTACATTTTAACACATTTTAATTGTGTAATGCACACTGGACCCTGGCCACAGAACTGTCCTCTACAGTGAAATTACAAGAGTTCAAAACTGTAAATGTTGGCCAAAACAAACAAATATAGTTCTGTTCCAGATTGCTCCTCAGCCTGCTTGCTGTTTCACACTAGACGCGACTAGGGATGACAGGTAAAAATGGGCTAGAAGGGTTAAGCCCGCCCTCTCTGTTTTTTTTTGCTGTTAAAGAACAAGAAGCTAATTACTTTGGCCCTACAACAGCACCATCATATGCTGTGGGCTTCCACAACAATTTAGCCCATCACAGCCATCATCAGAGTCTGAAGAGAGAACAGATTCAAATTTTATTAAAGTAACTAATATTAACTGCTCAGACTCCAACATGGCAGCTTTGAGACATACTTCAAAGTAGTGGGCTATAGACCACTGACTGTACACCCACTGCTTTCATTGCTCCTCTGCTATTTTTTCCAGACATTGTTTTTAAAGTCTTTATCTTTAGAATTTTGCTGCCCTTGTCAAACTGTGCTGGGCTTTGAGACACAAATTGAGTGTTTTGACGTTTGCCTGCAGTGGGACATTTCCACCACCTACATCTAAATGGTCGAATGCCTTTCATTGAGAAAATTCAAGATTGTTGCAAAATAAAATAAAATGGTGCTTTTGTGCACATGAACATTCACCTTCGTGATGAATGGATAGAAAATATAAACAGAAATATAGTAACATTAATATAGTAATGACTTGTGAAGACTTTTACTGTCTCCTGCACCACTGCGTTTTCCAATCACAGGACTGTCCCTTTAAGCTACTATTGTTCCTTTTTGTTCTGCAAGATAATTAGGATGCACAAAAGCACAAAAGGAAAAGGCAGAAGAGAATCAGCTTCTTTTTCAAGTCAAGTCATGTAAGTGGACTTGGAATGAGATGAACTTGCTATGCTTAACTTGCTTAATTTGTTTAAACTTGAAATGTATTAATTAAGTGATAATGGACGTCAGAGTTAGGAGGTAGGGGAGCGGAAAATACTGCACGCTGGAGGTGGTAATGCAGTCTCATTGTTTTAAAGAATATGGAAACATGTTTAACAGGCACTAAAAAGTCAATATTTAATAGTAGGGTGCTAGAGAGCTTAATATGTTATGGTGTGACACCACATTGTATTTCAAAATCTGATAGTATTTACACAGTGTTGCCATAAAAGGAATCTACAAATGCAGAACGTTCATCATGATTTGATGTTTATTAAGCAGAACTATTCTTCCTTTTAAAATGACTGATTTTCTCTGTCCGGCAGGCCTTTGTAATAGACTTCCAGGTATAACATTTTACTTTGTATATTCCTGGTTAACAGAGTCCATTAGTAATGATTCGACGGGGCTTTTCAAATGTGATGCTTCTGATGTAATTTATAGCTGCCCCATCTAACATTATGACCAACTGTCAACCAAAGTGATATGTTGCATCAATGAAGCATAGAAGGCTTGCTGTAATAAAACCTGTTAATATTAAAATGTCTATTAATACATTTTACGTAGAGGATGTGCCAGTGGAAAGAAGTTTTTACTGGCTGGTTCCTCGGTTGTTTTCTTCATCAGATTCTATAAACATCTGGCTAATTATACAAATGCCAAGCTGCTCCTAGTCCTTAACATACAGCTGTTGGCTGCTTTGATTACGGACCTGGACTGCACAATAAGCAAGAAGACTGGGGTTGTACTGTTTCTAGGTAGGAACTGTTGGGAGGCTTCACAGATCAAGGGTCCAAAATAAACCCAAAGTGCATTTTTGAGCTTGGTTGATGCCATTATTACATTGACTAACACAGAAGAATGTTGCACTCAGGTACCAGGCAGTGAGGTCAGCACATTTGGTGTAAAATTGGTGTGAATTGAGATCAGTGAACAGAGATGTTACAAAGACAAGTGCAATGATACACTCACCTAAGAAACATCCATTCATGATCACACTTCAGTCCAAACTCAAAACCCATCTTTCTCTTCCTCATTCTTCTGCAATGTCTAAATGGTTTAAATTTGATATGCTTTTTAAAATCTTGTCTATAATTGTTGTTTTTTCTGTTTGTAGCACTTGTTTTATTGTACAGTGTCCCTGTTTGCCAGAAAGGCACCTATTAATAAAATGTATTAAGATACTTTACTGTATTGGGTTCACAATTTGATATTCTTGGGGATGTTTGAACAACATTTGATTAAGAAATAACAAAGACTGTTTTAACAAGTTTAGACTATATTAAACTCAAACTTAATAACCACACTTTCACAGATGATACTGGAGAAGGAAGAGTATAATCCATGAAATGAACATACTGGACTGGGTTCATCTCATGGATGATACTCCTCCTGCCATATCCATATAATGGAACACAGTGACACAGTGCTGATCGAAAAATGTAACTTCACTGTAATACACACCACAGATACTGCTCTGCTAACTTATTGTTGGAAGACCAAATAGCATGAGATCAACCAGGTCCACTTACATTTTAATGTCAAAAGTCACATTTTTGTCAAAATGGGCATAATACAACATCAAAGGAAATATGGATGTTAATTTTAATTTTACTGGCAAAGAACCTTAATATAAAAAGAAGATGGCCGTTTCAACAAGACAACAACCAAACACAGAACCCAAATCAACTAAGTACTAATATTATTTATTTGTGAAAATACATTTTACATATTTTTTATTTCTTCTCATATTTCCAGCACTGGATGCTCACGGAATAGTGTATTTAATACCAGTCTTGGGTGTAGTCCTCATCAGTCGAGATCATTTTTTAAGCCCTGTGGTAACACCTGCCTCTGTGAATCAGACTGATTGCTCCAGTGGCTTAGTGCTCCTGGGCCTAGAGGCCTGGCTACCTCTGATCGAATTCTTCTCATCTCTGTATGGCCCTGGCTCTGCCGAAACCAAGCTTCTGAAAAGCTTTACAGCCATGGACAAATGAAATATTGATCAGAGTCCATATTTGTCTTTTGTCCTCCTCTCGTGGAGGCATGTACATTTTGTATTGTTCTGAGAAACACGCTTATTAAGCAGGCTTGACTGACAGCCTGAGATGCTGTCGAAGAACCAAACGTCTTGGACAGTTATAATTAACGATACTTTAAAAGCCTTTTTTATTTAATGCAATGTGGCCCTACTTTGAGGTCCACAGTGCAGTGGAGAATGCACCTCAGCTTATCTGAAGTTTTCAGAAAGGCAACAAATTGCATTCTTTGTCTTTCGTGGTTGAACTCCATCCATGGTACTGCAGGCGCAATGTTGGCTTCCATGCTTCATGTGTTCTGTGAGCATGTGCTTAAGGAACTGAGCCAAAAGAAGGCAGGAGCTCTACTGAAGTGACTGAAAAGAACAGGCTAATCAAGTTTGTGCCACATACCCATTCACAAGATGAGAGGGAAATAGTTCAATAAAGGTTGCAATTGTGAAATAGGAATGGGTTTTCATGCATCTCGGATATCAAATAATAGCAGGAAGAGAGATAAACGAGAAGACAATTAAGCAAAAGGGGAAAGATGAAGACTTACACAGAGTCTCTTCAGTTTAATATACAGCAAAGCACATTATTGTTCAAAACTCCTCCAGTTATTAAATACAGCTTAGGCTATCTACGAGATGCCTGAGGAATACAAGAAATAAAGTCTAAACAGGGAATGTGTCTGGTAAGCCAAGACTGCGTGACGAATGAAACTGGCCATAAAACTGAATAGTCTCCAGAATTATTAGGTTTTGGTGCATAAAATAGTGAAGGTGGTGAATCAGCGATATTTTCTCTCATATTGACACAGATCAAACTAGGAGATTGGGGTCACGTAACCTCCATTCAGAGACTGCTGTGAAGATTTTGACCCACAAATGTGGCACAAGCATCGACGCGTGAAAAGATTCGGCCTCACACAACAGCGGCCAGTATTCACATGTCAGTTATTAATGTCACCTTCAGTGGGCAGAAACATTATGATGGTCACTGCTTCAAGATCAAGCAACCAGCAAGGCCACTGTGTGAACAATAAACCCACTTGGAACTAATCTTACACTGGTGGGTTTCAACCCATTGGCTGTGAGGTCTCAGTGACGCCAGAGCCAGGTTTCCAAACAAAGGCAATCAGGCTGACTGCTGGAAGCAGAGAAGCCTCCCGTACCGCTCCACATCAGGACATCACAACAAATGTGAGTTCTTGCATTAATCCCAAGGCAACCGATGTCAGTATTGACTCTAGGTTTAAGTGTCCTTCAACTGACTGCTGTCCTTTGAAAAAGACACTTGACCGTAAGCTGTTGTAATACGGTGCCACAAGCACATGTCCATATAAAGAACTGCAGCAGTGTTCTGTGATATAGTGGAAGCTCCAAATATCCAGTACATTAAGGCTCCTATATCACAGAAAAGTGTAACTTATTCACGTTCTCTTTAGTCTGTAAATACTGTTGCAATTTCAAAAAGGACTGTTTCCACAGTCAATCTATGGAATCTAAGCTAATAAAACAAACAGTCCAGTTTGAATTCATTGCTTTTGTGAGGTCACAAGACCCAACTTATATACATACATTTGCATGTATTTGCTTCTGCCTATTCAGCAAAAAGCAGCTAAAACAGTTCCAGCCCTGGGTACTTCTTGATATATAATTATGGTACCTAAACCCACACAAACTGAACCTCAGAGAAACAAGTACAAAAACGCACATTGAAAGGCAATGATGCAAAGGAGAGAAGCTGGATTAAAGTGAACTGGTGAAGAAAAGCAATCAGCAAATTCAGTTGCAGCAACCAGATAGTTCAAGCAGTAAAACTTAAACGATTGCTGAAAATACTGCACTACATAATACTATAATGATAACATAGTTTGTCAAATGATCTCATCTTCACTGAAGTTTTCTATTTCGTGGTGCTGTAAAACTCAGACGGCATGCAGCTACAGCCTCACGTCTGAGGAGGCATCAGTCAGCAAAACTCAATCAGAAAAAACACGGGGCTTCGCGCGGGCACCACTCAGGGGCAAACTAAACTTGAGAACATTCATTATGACCTCAGAAACAATAACACAGACATAATTGGAAGTCTCCTGGAAGAAAAGCACTATTTGCTGTAATACACTGAAAATAATCCTTCACATTTGACTATATGAATATTGAAGACTCCAGGGTCGGCGCAAAATAACCAGATAAAGGCTGAATCTGAGTGCTATTTAGGAACGCATGATTACTGATGATCCCTTTTTTTCCAAATGACCTGCCTCAATGCAGTAAATGAATGGAGATTTCTCAGCACACAACATTGTGCATAATAATTCAGCGAGCAAGATCTGTGATGGAAATTTGAGACCTGGAGGAGCAAGTGCCATAATGTGTTTAACTGAGGTGATGGATATTTCCCTGCTACATTACTCTAATAAACGAGAAAATCTCTTTAGTCAGGGAAACAAAGGAATGCAAAGTTTTCTGTGCTTGTTTCAGAGAGCTGGGCAAAACAGTTCTATAGCCAGATCTAAGGTGATTAAAATGCTGCGCTGGGATTTGAATGTGTCATCTACAAGTGAGCAACAAACGGAGTAGGGGAGAGTGGGGACAGTTGCAACGTGTGGCAGTTGCAACATTGTAGATTTCTCTAATCAGGAATGAGCTAGAGCTATGACACTCCCTCTGCACATGTTCAGTAGGCCCCTACTTCTTTCTGGAAGTTAACAGCCACATGTCGTCATTCCTTCTGGGAGAACTGAAATTTGAGGTAAAAAAGTAAATTTTTTTATGACCAGAATTTTTTTCATACTGTCTAAACTGTTCAAGTATTGATCTTTATAGTTATATAGTTTGAATATGCAGTTCCTTAGCTCTTAACAGACTTAGGAACCATGTGTTAAAGTTAATGTGTTAGGCTAGAATCTCTAGTTTTAAGACGGCTGCCGGGGGGGACAGTTGCAATGCATCGTTGCAACTGTCCCTCATGGCAACATTAATGACAATTAGATAAAATCACCCCAGAGCAGGACCACGGAAGTTAACAAAAGCAAACGGTAGGAAAAAACGCAAATCGGCCATCCTGACAGACACCCCCGAAAAGGAGGCTTTGGAGAGGGAGAAAGCAAAAGCAAAGAGAAAGCCAACAAAGGTTAAGAGAAAACTGACAAGGAACACACTGGAAACAAACCAACAAACCAATTGGTAGGCCTAAAGAAAACCAAGAAGAAAAAGCATACAGAGGACAGTGACTCTGAGAAAGAAGAAGATTTTTGCATTGTCTGTTTGGAGAACTACTCCAGACC
>JBBPCW010000037.1:12730539-12742137 GCA_037974425.1 Phenacogrammus interruptus
TATACATATGTATAATTATATATACAATCCATTATAAAGAAGAAAATGTTGGGGTTTTTTGCAACTGGCCAGAAAGCAGCTGTGAATCAAGAACCAAACCTTTACGCACAAACGAATTTTCTTTACGCATGAACTAAAAAAACTAACTTCACTTTAAAAAAAACAAAAAACCTCTGCGCCAGTACAGCAGGACGCGTTTCCAGTCTTTACCTGCGTGCTGAGCGGCTCTCCATGCTCAATGATGCTGATGAAGGGGATCTCCAGAAAAGAGGCCATGAAGTCCACGTGTACGAGCTCCTCGTGGCTCTGCGGGAAGGCGAGCACGGCGGACACGCCGCGCACCACCACGGTCTGGCACGCGCACCTGAAGAGCGACTCCGGGTCGGCGCTCGTGGGCTCCCCTGCCACCAGCTCCACGCTCAGGTTGTAGGGCAGCAGGTTCCCCCCGGCGCGCGCCAGACCGGCCAGCGCGCGGTCCAGCGCAGCCTGCACGCGCAGCGCCTGTTGCGGCGGCACGAGCGCTCCCAGGCGCACGGTGTGACCGATCCGCGCGAGGATGTGGCACGGCTGCGGGTGCGCGTGCCCGGGCTCCACCAGCGACTGGAGCAAGACGTGCACTCCGAAGTAGAAGCGCGCCAAAAATCCGGAGGAGAGGAAACTCATCCTGCCTCGCTCTCAAACGGCATGAGGCATCAGGAGAAGATCGCATTGCTCGCTCTGGTTCTGCTTTTCTTTCCCTTTAGGTCCCTTTTTTTGGCTTTTGCGGGCGCGTGTGTGGTCCTGGATCGGGATGAGCTGTGGTTTGTGGAGTTGCCGCGCGAGGAGTGCGAGACACTGCTGAGGAGGAAGAGGAGGAGGAGGTGGGGGGTTTGTGTGTGGGGGCTCCTGGGGGGAGGGGGGTTTGGAGGGGCAGTTCCACTCTCAACACTTAGTGAGCAAGAAAACACACCAGTAGATATGGGACAAAATTATTTGTGTTTACATTGACCAAGTGTTTAAACTATTTCCATCCAAGATGTTTTTGATTTAAAAGTGAACTGCAGCCCAGCAGATTTCGGCACCTAATTAGTCGCAGCATATAATAATCCCAAATACTTTTACTCTTTGTGCACCAGAAAACCCCCCATCCATGAGTTCCACACAAGTATTTTTTCTGTAAGAGCCTCAGTGTTGTCTCAGTTGTGACGTAGATGCTTCATTGAAATAGACCAATTATCAATAAGCTGCTATTTGCATGTCCCCGCCTCTAAAAAGTGTTTAGCAGCCCTGCTATGCTGGCAAGGACAGAGCAGAGTAAGAAAGGTGAAGTCTAGTGTTGCTGCCTGTCAGTCAGCCAACAGCTTCTTAAGCTAACTACCTTAAAAGAGTGGCCAAAGACAGACAGCTGTCCTTCTTAAGTGAAGTGCACTGGATTTCAAACCCACAACTTTCTGATCACAGGCAATTCTCTAACCACTAGACCCCCAGCCATCCGAAGCTGCTCCAGCTACTTTTACAATGACAAGAGCTTTCTGCTAGTGCATTTTCTCTAGAACTAGACTACACTTAGTATGGATTTTCTATGTTCTAAACCCCATTTGTAGTCTAAAGTCAATTTTGACCAAATATGTAGTTACTGCACTTTGGCTTTACAGAACAGTTCTGATAGTGCCAGACACATCCAGGTGCATCCCAGTCAGAAAGCCTGGATGATAAATGAGGTCAAAACTCTCCTCAAGGATCCTGACACCAACTTCAGATCCAGTATGAGAGCGTTATACAGGGTTGAAAGAGGAGAGTACCCATGACGGGTATGGCAGGGCTGCCAACACATCACAAACTATAACACCTGCAACCACACAACTTTCAAAGGTGAGGCTGAGGAACTTAATTGTTTCTTTGCTCGCTTTGAGGTGACAGCAGCGGAGACAGATATGACACTTCCACCAGTCTCCAAGAGCTTCATCCTCACTGTGCAGGAGCATAATGGGAGGCATGAGAGTGAGCAGTAAACTCGAGGAAAGCTCCTGGCCCTGCTGGTGTTACAGGATGGGTGCTGAAGAAATGTGCTGACCAATCATTTCACTGCTAAACTGTCATCAGCAGCATCAACGACTACCATCCCCTTGCACTTCCACTTCTACTGGTCAATATAAAGTGCTTCGAGAGGCTGGTCCTGCAGCACATCAAAGCCAGCCTTCTACCCACCTTTGACCCTCACCAGTTTACAGCCTGAATGAGTTTACAGAGGATGCCTTTACCAAGGCACTGACCCACTTTGACCACACGGGGAGATACGTGAGGATGCTTTTCATAGACTTCCTGCTTTCAACACAGTCATTCCAGGCAGACTACATAAGTGACCCGATCTACCGCAATGAGTCGGAAGTCAGTGTTCTATTTATTAAAATAGGGGCTGATTATGTTGAAAAGCATAAAAAATATAGGTTTTTCTTTTTTGGTCTTATATGAAAGAAAAGGTCTTCAAAATTAATCTCTCAAAGTTTCATCATAGAAATAATTGCAAAAATGTACTTAAATGGCTATTTAGTCTGAGTTGTAGCTCTCAAATCTTACAAAAGAATGTCCTCTGAAACGTCACAATCTCAGCTGTCCAAATATGGTGTTAAAACGTCAATCCCTGATCTTTTTCAACCTATCAAAATGCTTAAATCATGCACTCAAAACCTTTTCAGTTGCCAGTAGGAAGCCCTGTCTTTACAGTCATGTGTCTGCCCACCCCTCGACAGATTAGGAGTGTTCTGTTTAGCCTAATGCTAGCGTTTTTTTCAGAATATGTCTCCTCACAAAGATTGGGTTTAACTTTTGTATTTTGGGTCAACATCATCGCAGTTGTTTAGAGTGAAGTGTGTGGTGTTGTGTGATTGCTGTTTGGTATAATGTTATTGTCAAAATAATGTAAAATAGCTAAAACTAAACTCAGTGGACGTCTCCAATAGCGCTCTGCTGCTGCCAGCAAGACTGAATCAAGTTGGTCAATGAGTTCTTTGGCTCTAGTGATGTGTCTTCAGTGTGATTTAATGTATTTTTCTAAGAATCTAAATGCCTGTAGTAAAATTTTGTTGTTGAATACTGGGTTATAATGCTATGGATTGTTAAAGATATCAACAAAAAACTGACAAAAACTTTAAACGCGATTTTCTCGGGTTTTCAGTTGGAAAATGGTGCTGTGCTTCCATAATTCAAACGATAGTAACTTGACAACTGTTTAAGATACAGCTTTGACCAAGATATCATTTTAAAGCTTAATTTCTCATCTTATCAATGATTTAGAATTTTGGGTCACTGCGACTCATTTTGCCAGATCAGATCACAAATGATGTACTGGCTGTTGAAGCTGCTGTAGGTAGCAGACGGGCATTAGGACCCAGGCGGAGCTACACGGCGCTGCTTGTTAGTGAGTAGCAACCAGAGCCCGTTTAGTAATATTTCTCTGCTAGCGCCATTTGTACTCAGTTCAACAGAACAATACTATGAGTGTCCATAACTGTTCACTGCTTAACTTTACAACGCAGGTAAAGACTTGTTTTACTTGTTTGGTGAAAATTTTTAGCCCTCTATACATGCTAATTCCTTCCTACAGCCCTGGGGGCTAAGGCTAAGTTCAGCTTGTCTTTCCATCCTAGTGCCGTCCCTGTTTCACAGTAGGCATACACACACAAGTTCGAAGATTCGTTCTCGCCCCCTACAGTGCAATTCAGCTAGGTACACATCCGCGCTAAAATATCAAGGTGAAAGTCATCATAGCTTGCGTAGTATAGACCCAGCTCCCAACCCAACTTTGTGAATAGATTACGTCATGCTGGTATAGAAAGTCATGCTGGTATAGAAAAGGTTCTTCCTCAAACTGGGTCTACAAAGTTGGAAACATGGCATTTCTGTCCAAAATATCTTGTTCTCCTGAAGCATTAAGATTGGCCTTCACTGAAAGTGAGGGGTGTTGCATAAACCATGAAAAGAGGTCTGTCCCAATACTTTTGTCCATGTAGCTGTACCCAGCTGGTCGAGTTCTGAAACCTACTCACCACGACTGCGTCTTTATACCAAACAGCAGACTGAGGACTTTATAATTATACCTATTAGTCTATTGTTCTAAGTTTGTGGAACAGTATGCGACTGGAGCTTTGATCGATTGAATCTGTCAAACTATTTAAATTTAAGCTGAGGAAGCACTTGTACAAAATGGTTTCAAATATCTTGGCATCTCTGTCATGTTCTGTTCTGTTTTTTTCTGTGCTGTTTTTATTCTTTTGTATACAGTTTTTTTTTCTCCTTTTGTATACAGTGCTTTGTGACTCTTGTCTATATATAAAAAAAAACTTTTCACACTTTCTTGCTTAGTCACTTAGGTCTTTTTCAACACACTTGCTTCTGAATCAAGAACATTCTGACTGTTAGACTAGACCCCCACCTCTCCTCCACCTTTTCAGTCAGAACCACCCACCACCGCAGCGGGCTGTTTGTTCTTCTCCAGCCCACCACACCCATGACTGTGCCCCCAACCCCACCAACATCAAGTTCATGGACAAAAGAACTGTGGTTAGACTTTTCTCAGGACATGATAACCTACAGAGAAGAATCCCAGAGAGAGGCAGTGTAGTGTAGAGAGACCACGCCCTCAAAACCATCCAGGAAAATAGTGCAGACCCCAATCCAACATACATCAAAAGGGAATGTGTGGAAAGTATCATTGTTTTCAGGACCCAGCACAGGAGCACAGCAGCATCTCTACTTGCTGAGGATCCTCAGGAAAAACAAGCTGCAGGAGAAGCTGCTGGTGTTCTACTACCGCTGCTCTATCGAGATTGTGCTGATATACAGTACCTCTGCATGTTATGACAGCTACTCAGCAGCAGACAGGAGAGCCCTTCAGAGGGTCATCAGTACCGCCCCGAAGATCATAGGCAGCTCACTGCCCTCTTTGGAGGACCAATCCAACTGCCTCAGTGTAGCAGCCAACATACTGAAATACCCGTCCTTTGGCAGACACTCCGGGTCTATTATATCAGATACAAACAGACTTAAGAACAGCTTCTACACCAGAGACATATGAAGATTGAATACTGTCAAACACTGACACTGACTGCTTCAGACCTGTTTGACTAACAATACTACAAAACTTACAGTTACATTTATAGAAAGTTACAGAGATGTTTTCATTTCATTTGCACTTTAGTATGTGTTCCTAACTGTGCTATACTTGAACATAGGGTCCCTTCAGTTCAGCATATGCGCTTCTCTTGTTGTATCTATTCATATCTTTTTTGTGACAGAATATTTCAATGTTAACTCATCAGCGATTAGTTTAACTCTTTACTATCTTTAATTGCTGTTTGATTTTTGAGGATGCACCCTCAGGATTGATGCAAATAGTGCAATAACAGTGAAGCATCCTGTTCTCTTCTCTTCTATTGAAAGCTGAACAAACTGTTAGCAAATGTGTTAGGCTTGAGTGTTTGCAATGATCTTTGCTATGAGCTCGGAAACTTATTTTTTAATGATATAGCTGAATAATTTCAGTTTTGCAGATTTGATTCCCAGCTCCAGGCCTGGAGGCCCATTCCCCTTTTTTATCATCTGCACGTTGACATAATATGCTCAGATAATTATGAAAAGTGTGTTGAGTTAATTGGGGGAGTCACAGGTAGTGGATGGAATTGAGCATGATTAATTGAGGAGAAAAAAAATTATACTGGCACTTTGAGGACCAGTGTCAAGGTGTTCCAAACTTTTAAGAGCCTATACATACACTGTATAGACAAAAAGACACTGCATTCAGATACATAGACTTTCATATGGAGTCTGTTCCCCTTTGCAACTGCTATAATGGTTCCACTCCCTATCCTCTGGACTTTGAGGATAACTTTTTTATAACAATTGTGAATGTCCTGCCGTGACAAATGGCTTTGGTTTTATATTTGGATTTGATTACATTAATGTTTATGTTGCAGCTGTGTAACTGTGTTTAAAGAGAACACTTATGAGTGTCAGCTGCACTGTTTAGTTTTTAAAGAACCACAATAATGTAGCTGGCAAAAGAAAAAGGCAAGTGCCAGCAGAGCCTATAAAAGAATGTGTAGCTTCAGTGGCTTGGCTCGGATGTAACACAGTGACCTTGCTAATGAACCGACAGCGAAGTGCATCTGGCTACATTTGGTAAACAAATTACAAGATAGCTACTTTATCACAGTTGAATGAAGTTTTGTGCTGCAATCTGGCACAGTATCTCCTAGAATTATATCCTTGAAACCAATCCTCACTGCAGCTAAAAAGCAGTTTGCACAAAACGTGATCTGTGAAAATGCCCAACTTTCCCCCAAAGTGACATTGCGCAACCCTGCAACCATTAAACCGTGTTTGTCCAATCAGTGGTACCTTTGTCGAATGCCTAATGGGGCTGCTTTACGCCCTCTTCTTCCACCTTGTGAGGCTAAAGGAGGGAGACAAATGCTCAGGCCCATTAGGGGAGCTGCTGTCACCGCTGTCAGCAAGGCCTGCTTCTTTTTAGCACGACTCCCCCAGGCCAATTTCCTGGAGACAGTATTGATTAGTGCAGTATCAACTGATATGATCCACCATCAAGCTTCTTGCAAATCACTGTTAACGCCAAACACAAGCAGAGACAAAGACTTGGGACCCACTCACTCTTTCAAACAGTATATAGTTTGTCCCAGACATTGCTGGTTCTATCATTTTGATCCTGCTGTATAAAAGATTTGTATCGACTTTGTTTAAAGGTTTATGACCGAGACGAGATTAGTGACTAAGGTGTGGGTGGAACATATGACAGCTAATGCATTCCTCAAACAATAATTAGACTAAGTCTTTTATCTGTGCTGGACCACCACAGCTCTGCTTGGGAAATCAGTTAGTAGCAGGATTGGCCATTAATTAAAGCTCCAAAAATGTCCTTTGATTCCCCATTATTTTATGATACATTTGACAGCAGACCACAGTTTATGAAGTGTTATTACCGGGGCTAAGGAGGGTAAACACTGCTCGACCGATTTCTTTTTTTCCCCTCAGTAATTAGCCAAGTTTACTTCCAGCACTTCACTTCACACTCTGAGTTGTATTCTCTCAGAGGATCAAGTGAAGTGTTCTATAAAGCTTATTTCCAAGTTAATGTAAACACTGGAACTACTGCAAGTGTATACATTTAATGAATAAAACAAAATTTGCCCAAGCTAGCCGAATTAATTCATTCCTAACAACCCATGCTTGAGTGGTGATAACGTGGATCCCTGGGGAGTTTAGATGTAATCAGAAACTCCATTCATAACTAACCTCTCAGGACAACTAGAGATTGTTGTGTCAATACACACTGTGAGTGGAATTAGTCAGGGCTCGGATGGGACACTCTGGTGAACTGCCAGAAGGACCAGCCACTCCGAGATCTCAAGGTGGACAAACTTGTTTCAAAAGTCTGCTTTTACAGGATGGGTTTCCTTCTCTCAGAGCCAGCAGAACCGTGTCACGTCCTGGCAGTTTTATTCAGATAGTGGCAGTACAACACAAGACCTGTGCTTTTAAATGTCAGAGTGCTGTTTTAAAATTCCCTGGCTGTCCGCACTTCCACATAAGCGTGAAATGTAAGATGGAACGCTGCATTCAAGTGCTTTGTACTCATTCCTGCCAGGTAGCTCAGTGCATTGGAACAAGGAACATCTGTAATCTCAGAGGATTCTCTAAAAGAGAGAAATACCCAAATGCCATCATAACCAAATGACCTGAGCTCATTCTAGAGGTGGCAGCAGGGGGTTGTTCATTTTTTCTCTTTCCTCCTTCAAATTCATTGGAGAATGTAGGCAGTGGGGCTTTTAACTTATACTGAGTAACAGTTGTGAATATTGCATAATAGAACTTTATTGCATTGTGCTTTATTTTACACGAGATTGCACGGCCAGGCCGTGACAGGCCGGGCCGATTGATTTGCTCGCAGAGTAAAACTGACAGAGAGAGATACCATTTCATCTTTTTCTTTGTTCTTATGTTTGAAAACTTTCAATCAGGATTCTGTGCATCTGTCAGCGGCTTGCATTCCAAATAAACCGACTGTCAGATGATCACAACACCTCAGGTATTAAAGAGGCTTGGGAGTTAGGCAAACAAGTATGAATATTCCATGATGCACAAGCTAGGCTGTTATGTCCTCGGCACCTGACAGGCTTCCACTGTCTTTTCCAGTCCTGGATGCACATTATTACAGGGACAATTACATGTTAAGGAATCGCCGCTTCCGCGGTTCCTCATCGGTGCTGCCAAAGAAGGCGCTCCTGGGAGCGTTAAATCCTGTCACATGATTCCAGCCTAATTCCAGGCTGCCTTTATCCTGGACTCGCTCAGACTGCAAAGCATCGGTGCATAAAAGGATTGTGCTTTTGTCTGTATGGTTCGTATTCAAAGTCAACAGACCATCCAAACTGCACTGAAACCATTATTAATCAGCAAAGGCTTCACAGGCCCTCAGAAAGCTACTAGACAGAAATGAGGATAACCATTCAGGTTTGTGCTGTTTTAGAGAATCACTACAAAGCTGACAAAGGAAAAATGACCTTCTCGGAAAGGACCCTGGAACTCAAATGAGTTTTCATCGACACCCATGCATCTTCTAGATGTCGCTGTTCTTTTATGTTCTTTTGTACTGAAATTGTAATTTTCAAAATATCATTTATTTCCCTGAAGCTCTTTTATCACCATGATACACAAAGTTCAATATCACTCAGAATAATGCATTAGTACAAGGAAATGTTTTGATTCAGGGTATGGGTTCTATCCCATTACATACTAACACAACCCTGCAAACCTTAGGCTCAGTGCTCTTCATTTGACATTTCAGTTTGCAGACAAAAACCTTAACAACTTCCATCTTTCTCATTCCCTGCTTGTAATCTCAGAACTGGATTTCTGAACTTAACTGAGATGGACCAGTTCCAGAGGAGCCTGATGAGAGCCTCAGTAAGGCAGGCTTTCGGCTCTCCTTCCTCATCCTCTGTCTCATTAAAGGGGAAACTACCAGTACAGTGGTAGAAAATACAGGACTATATCCACAGAGGCTAGTCTTAGCTGAGGGCCATGGGCAAACCCAAAATAATGAGTAACAGAAGACACAGCGGAAGCTTAGACCTTCCTGTAGTCTGGGGGTACAGCTGAGTGCAAAAATTGCAGTTTTACATTTAAGACTTTGTTCAAAATTGCAAGGCGTTCATCTCCGTACCATGTCTTTGAGTAGATGTGCCTCCTTCAAACAGTTTCATCAGACAGACGTCTGTAAATCTTTGCTTCAGTTTTGTTATGGCACAGGTGTATCATCACTCATTACTCATTCTCTACGCTTTTGTAACTATCAATTTATCAATAGAACATGCAATATTCATCAGATGTATCAAGCTTTATTAGCCCGTCTTTCTCAGAACCAGGCAGGTTTGGAATCTGAACCAACAACAGTGTTGCATCTTTAGGGTGGTAAACACTCTGAAGACATTGTCTGATGGAGGAAAGCTCCAATGACATGCCCCACTGATAAACAAGGCTCTAAGTCTGTATGGTGACAAAAGCAGCTCCAGAGACCTGGCACTGATTGATTTGCAGGAGGATAGTGAAGACCGCATGCATGCTGCCATATATTTTCCATGCAGGTCGATCGTGGCATCCATTTAGAAATTGCACTTTGCTGAATTCCCCAGATGCTTGGTGGACGGATCAGGGAAGAAGTTCAACTGGTAATGCAGGACTACCATAGAATTCTTAAAAGGTGTAGAACCTGGAGTGTATTTCAGTGTATTTGGTCTTCTGCCAGCATGTGGCCAGTCAGATAGTGTCTTGACATTCCTTTGGTTCTGAGACCAAGCCCTTGACTTGGCCCCAATACCTGCTTAGGATGATCACAGAGAACCTTGATCAGAGATAAGGTTAATGTACCAAACCATGAAAGGACTCAAAATACTGCATTTGAATTGTTTACTGCATAACTTCAGTAAAATTTTTTTTTTTTTTTTTTTTTGCAACAGAAGCAGTGGGGATTGAGGAATATAGAAGAACAGGTGTTGTACTCTCTTCTGGGTGAGGGGCTGTGGGAGACAGTGAGGGAAAAATCCTTTCATTACGCATTCACACTTCAGTGGTTTGCTTAACCAGGTAGAAAACAGTGGAGACTTGCATTGTGTGGAACAACATCCCTGGTATTTACGGAGGTCCGGATGTACCAAATCATGATACTCTTCCATCTGTTGGAGTGCAGCTTTCTCTCAAATCTCTAAAAGATCAAGAAATCCAGGATCAGGTGACCAAGTTTGAATGTGTTTTTGGATTTAAAGGGCTTTAATTTTTGTTCTGCACCATACAGTAGCTCCCTTGCACCAATTCATTAAACATCAAAAGCCATAATAAGCCTTGTATCTCTGGATAGATAACTTCACAGGAGAACGAAAGAATTTTAGAAGGTTAATGATTGGTCTGTTAGTCCAATTATGATGAAATGTTCATACAAAGTGAAGGACATTCGGCATTTTCAAAATACAGTAGCAATTAATGTTTTGCTTAGACTACATCAGGTCGACCAGGTCTTATCAAAAAATAAATAAAAACCTTTCTATTGCAAAGACAAAGAGTGACACAAATCCTGGGGCAGAATGAGCTCCTTACCTTGTATTTACACATGCTGGAAACATCACCTTCATTTCAAATTCAGATGAGAGTCAGCGGAGAGTGGCCCTACAAAAGAGCCACTCCAGTCAAGGGCATCCTACTGGAACCTCGTTTTGTTGTGCACTCTTTCAATTCGATCTATCTGGCATACACCTCCACAGCTGATAAAAGCTAATGAGTTCCCACCACCCCCACCGCAATTGGAAAAGAACTTGGGGACTAAATGAAGTTAAATAAAAGGGCAGATTTCTTCAGTGAAAGCAAATGCAAGGCCAATCTCTGCTTCATTAAGGGTTGTGGCAGGAATGTAATATTTTTTCCCCCTTTCGTTCTCTGTCCTTTTTTGGCAATTTAATACTCACCCTTTAACTCCACAAAGCATAGAGGTTAAAGGACTGTATTGATTTACTGTACAAGCTCCCAGGGACAATACAGAACACAAGATTGTTTGGTTAGCTAAAACTCTAAAAGGTTGTTAGCGGATTCCCACCATGAAACCACAAACTTGCGTTCTACATGCTTTAAGAGACAAAGCACGCCTCTTCAAATCTTAAACATTTCCTTGTGAGGCAGCTCAAAAAATAGACGAGTAAAGAGAAGTTAGCCTTGCTGCTCTTAGGGTAAACTTTGGAGATATATATATATATATATTTTTTTTTTTAAAGTAAACTTCAAAAGAATCAAAAAGATCACTGTACGGCTCTGGAAAAAAAAAGAGAGCACTGCAATTTATTTTTAATCAGCATCTCTATAACTACCTACACAAGCACCTTGTTCTGCTTTATGAGGGACTGATTAGTGAAAGTGACCATTTGTCATACGCAAACACACCACTGCACACAGTGTGAACAGCACGAAATTCACTCTCTGCATGTAACCCATTCACCAAGTGAAGCAGGGGGCAGCCAGGAACACGGCGCCCGGGGAGCAGTGTGTGGGACGGTACCTTGC
>JBBPCW010000037.1:12742237-12753486 GCA_037974425.1 Phenacogrammus interruptus
CACAATGAGACCAGCTGGATGGTGAAACACTACTGGATGTACGTCAAAGCTAATTATTGCCATTTCGTTCGAGTACAATTCTGGACACACTGCATCATTTCTCTCATTTTAACAGACTATCATTTCCTCTAAAATAATGCTTTAAAGAACATTTTAATTTGGAAATTAGGAGAAATATTGTCAGCAGTTCAGTTCAAAGCTCTTCAGTGCAATACTTGTACCTTTTAAGAGCAGTGGTCTCTTATTTTGTTCCAGATCTGTATGTATGAATGATGAATTATGGTCCATTTTGATCTTTTGGTCAATACTTGACTCAGTAAGGACAATTAGACTGGTATTTCACTGCATTTGCATGTGACTTTCAACATTTCAGTTTAGTCGCTTGGTGAAGCCCTCTGTTGAACAGTAGCACATCTTTAGATTCTCTGTAATTGAACTGCAGCTGGAGGACTCCAGCAATCAGCACGGTTGGAGAGCCTGGGAGCACTTGTCCAACTGTAATCAAGGTTTATGTTTTGCATTCTGGCATTTTAATTCCTGCAGATCAACATGAATCATCAGCTTATGTACTTTCAGCATAAACCACATAGTTGTTGCTATCCTTGTATGGCTGAATGAGTAATCATTTCAACATTGAAATCACAATTTGAGCGCAGTATTCACATCGTAAGAGCTGAAAGTTTAAATTGATTATTCTACACTAACTTGAATATGGATTTGAGAAACTCCAAACAAATGTTCAAAAGAGTGATTTACAAATTGGAAATTATATAGTCTACATTAATAAGTCTGAAATGAGGGCATTTATCTATAATAACTAGGGTCATGTTGGGCAGAAAAACAGTCCTACACCTTAATTTGTGGAGTAGGATCCCAATTTTTTATCAAAAGCAATTAGATACTTTCCCCAAAAAGTTCTAATAACTTCCACTTTCAACTTTCAAGCCTGAAAAATGGATGTGCTGGTGTCCTTGGTCAAAAAACGCACAGATCTGACATTGATATGGTCACACATTTCGATTCGAAATCATCCCCAAATTGATCAGCCCAATATTTTCTTTAGATGATCCAGATAAAATGGAACTTCATGGTAAGAAATGCAATCCAAACTTTTATTACTTCATGTAAACAGAATATAAAGAACAGGTGAAATAAAGCCTTTTTTCTAGCAGATCAAACAATGATTAGACCCCAGAGATCCTAACCCACCCCCACCCCCCGCTGTTTCGTTCTCCTTTCAAACACACTGACAGACAATCCTCAAAAAACATCTACAGCCAATGATCTTGAGCACAAAGTGCGTGCACGTAAAACCATTTCCCTGCCTCGCCAACAGGAGCGGCTGAAACAGAACATTCTTCAAAGGGGAAGTGTTGAGAGGAGGCGCCAGTTGTTATCAGCCGTCTTCCCTCTCTGCTTAAGACGACGAGACTCAAGACATTTCAGATCTCCATCGCAGAGCCTAAATGAGTTAACCAGATAAAAATCAAGCGCTGCCTCCGTTTGGAACAGTGTGCCTGCAGAATGTTGATCTTTTTTTTTTTTCTTTCAGAGGCAATTTTTTTTTTCCAAATGTGGTTGTTTGAGATATGTTGCTTCGGGAGAAACTAACAAACTACAGAAGGATGTTTGTGCAGGTCACAGAAAGGGCGGCTTAATGGCAAGCGAAAGAGGAAGGATGACTTGACAACTTGCCAAGGAATATCCGTTTTCGGGCAAATAAGCCACGAGGCATATAAAGACGTCTAAAGAGCATTAGGCCCAGTGCACGGCTGAAGTAAACTTGGAGGTAGTGGAGATTCAGATCAAAGAGAGGAAGCCCATTCGCACTGTTGGGGTAAAGACCTACATTAAAGAAACATGCTGATCATCTTTCTTCTTCTAATCTGAATGAACAAATTAAACTCTCAAATGGAGGAAACACTAGCAGAAAACTGACCAAAAAAGGAAAACCATTACCATTTTAATGCAATCAGTTCCAATGTACATTATCACATACAGACCGAGTCCAGAATTAAAAAAAAAAAAAATTCTCACAATCTGTATGTCCAAAAATACAGTGTGTTATTTTTAAAAAATGAGATGCAGGTTTTAGTTGATATTTTAGATTTCACTCTCTTGAATTGGACACATGAAAGAGTGACCAGCTTATATGTACATTTTCTGTAGAGCTCAGTTTCTTCAAGTGCTGCCTGTTCTCTGGTAGTACAGTAACAACGAAGAAAACCAAAGACAAATCGTTCATTATACAAAATCCCCATTAGACCCATAGCGAGGGAGTATTCAGGGTATTTAAAAACAGTCCTGCCTCACTGGACAAATAGACACCAAATGTTGTGAACTAATGATCCTCATACTGTGTGTGAATGAATAATTAATTGTAGTCCCCTTATTTGTAGATGTCCACTTTTGACCACTGTATAGCTCATATTTGCTAAACCTCAATTATTCTTGGTAAGAAGCTGTGTGGAGAACTCGTAAAGGTCTTTATTGATCTTCTTCAGGGTCCTGACCTCTTCTTCCAGCTCAGACACACGAACCTTTGTATTCTCACCATCACCGAACACACTCTGAAACAGAGAGAGAGACAAGGAGAGAAAGAGAGAGTAGAGTAGAGAAGAGAGAGGGCGAAAGTAGAGGGGAGAGAGAGAGAGAGAGAGAGAGAGAAAGAGAGAGAGCGCAATAGAGAGTGAGTGAGAGAGAAAGAGAGAGAGAACAAAACAGAAATTCAGAAAAAAAAATACGAGTACAGAGTACGCCTAATGCTATAGCGCAACTCTCTAGTGGAAACTTGCAAGAGAAACTATGACAAGACCATTACACACAGTAACCCTCAAAACACAATTTCATTTCTCCCTACATCACTGATCTGCCAAGCGTCAGGCAGCAGGGAAAGTGAGTAAGGGTTTATTTGTCTTCACCCTGGCATCAGGCCTAGTGCGTTTTAAAAAGGTCATTTGTAGTTCAAGGAAAAGTGGGTGACCCAACAGTTGCCTTAACTCTGCCAAGGGGGAAATCTCAAGCGTCTTAATGGGCAGATTTGGAGGGTCCCAAATAGCAATTTGGTGAGAATGCGAGCGACTTTATTTTCCTGTGAGGGTGAAGAACTTATTGAACTTGGTCCACCAAATCGAGCTCTATGACTTCTTGATGAGGTCATCAAATCTCATTTTAAAACATCCCTAATCTAGCACAGCAGATATTGACGTCGCTATTGTGGAGAATTTCGCAGCGCAGGCAAACGGTGGATGAGAGCGATGCACATTTCCCACAGATTAAGGAAGGGGAGGGTGGTGTTGGGGGGGGTTAGAAAACTCACACTTTCCATTAATTTATTTATTTAGACATTTCTTCCAAATAAACACAGTGGGCTTTGGGCTCGCCTGCAGGATTCAGCTCCCCTTTTGACTGAGTGCAACTAATCCACTTAACGGCACTTCCAAGTTTTGGATGGAGCAGTTGAGGCATCAGAGCTTTTCTAAGCACAGGAGGAGGCAGGGTGGTGGTGGGGGTGGGGGTGTGTGGTGACCCTGACGTGCTGTGTGACAAAGTGCTTCAGGGCAGACCAAAGTGCCTCTTGCTCACACCGGTCAACAGAGAGAGGGAGCCACTTTGATTTCTTTAAGCACTGGTCTCTGGGGTAGATACTTCAAACTGAATATTTAATGTGTTTCAAGTTTCATAACAACAGTCTATTTAATGCAGTTGAATTTTTTCAACCTCCATTATATCTTCCTATAATCCTTATATAGTAAGCATGTTGAATTTGAAAAGAAACTTCTCACTGCATGTGAATGTCTTCAGGGCTTAAATGCATTTTAAAACTGTGCTTTGACGGTACAGTACCGGCATTGTACTCAGTCATCCAGCCTCTTTTTATTTTTTATTTTTGTGCATTATACCGTCACAGCAGTCTCAACATCTGTTTGACACCTTCACAATTATGCGAGAGATGATGGAGGAATAGAATCTCTAATTAGTGCACATTCATGCCTTGACTGTTCATACATCAGTCAAGTATGCTCCATGTTTTTCATACACTGATGTGTTACATATGTTTACCAAAACCACAACAAATTATGGATATTCCACCCAATTTAATCACATCCAAACTTAATGAAGACTGGGGCAGCTTGCACTGTCTTGCTGCAACAGTTTGTGAACACTCACATTAAGTGAATACTCCTGAAACTACTTCTAAACTGCATGTGAGGCTGAATAAAACTGGATATTTGGATTTTTGGAAATTTCAGTTTCTTTTTTGAAAGCTCTGCTTTTTACATTGTGGGACCAAAATATCCTGGAATAAAATCTGGTTACATTCAGATACTTCAACATAGAAGCATTATTTTTTTCGGCTTTTCTTTTTTGGTGTCATGCTGGTTGGTCTCAGATAAATGGTGCACTACAAACATTTGAGAATGTGTTTTTGACTCCTGGTAACACCATGGGAGCAAGTGCCAGCCGTATCAGAAGAGGTGTTAGTGGTCGCTGCCTTCTGAAGTGACTGTGCTGTTATAAGACAGGGCTGCCCCCACTTCAAACTGACTATCATTATACTGGCAGGAAAACGAAAGGGCATCAACAGTGTGGAAGCCCTCAGTTCCGCTTCACAGCTTAAAAACGAGGCTTTTTTTTTTTTTTACCCTCCCACTCACCTTGTCCGTGACGGCGCACATGAGAGAATGGAGACGCTCTGCCTTCTCCAGATAGGTCTCCTCTGAGTCCTGCAGGCATGCCAAGAAAACACAACATGGTCAAAAGGTTTAACACTTCATTATTAAAGCAGGACAATTCATGTCAGAGTGTGTAGGGAATGTATATGAGAGCATAGGTCCAGCAGGAACAAAGCCTGTAAAGATGGGAAACAGCACTCTGTCATGAACCAGCCCCTCCGTTACTGACGGTGAGCAAGTGAACTGCTTATGGCTGCTATAAAGGCTGACAGTGATTATAAAGACTGACAACGCCATTACCAACAAGGTCTTTTTAATAGACCTGTCCAGGGCATGCAATCACCCGAGCGTGATTCGCGAGGCGTAACCCCGGATCCAGGGGTATTTACAGCTTCATCCCTTCACTACTGTTTGGGAGTCGCTGCTTGTTCAACAGAACAGTCGATAAAACAAGCACTCAGAGCAGTAAAGCATGGATTTCTATTAGTGGTACCGTACATGTGATAAAATAGGAAAAGAAAAAAAATGATATTTAAGAATTTCAAGTTTTTGTTCATTTTCTACACTCCATTACATTTTGATTCAAGGAAAAACAAATGACATGGAATTCTAAAAAAAACCCCAACAACACAGAAATGTAGCTCTCCTTCACTCCTGTCACCATGCCTTAACCCCACACAATGCATGTCCCAGTGGAACAAATGGTAAATTGTCATTATACAGTTACATATCCCCTAACATGGAAGCTCCACCATCAAGCTTTGTTTGGTGTTCCTATGACATGTAGAACCAGAGTTAAGTTCAATTTTAAAAACATATTAAAAGAGGGTAGAGAGAGCAGCAGAGCAAATCTGTAGGAACGCAAACACCAGATTTAATTGCTGAAATCAGATCAGAGTTAAGATTTTACTTATACCCCCTGAGAGATAAACAAAACCTCAAAGTCCTACGAACATGAACAAGTTAATTGACTGTTAGTGAATAGGAAGCTATTTTAACAATATACTATACGTTATTATTTTCCCCTTATAATTAAGTTATAACTAAACTTGCCCTACAATAACTATTAATAAAAAAAGAAGTGAAATTATATTATATGTTAGAGTCATCTGTTTGTAAACAGTGAGGTCCCAGAAGAGGTGAAGGATCAAGGGAAGTGAAGGGAGCAGAGGAAGCTTCAGTGTGATGTTTACTAACAAGGTTCTAAAGTATTCCTTAATAAGTGTGTTTTCCAAAACTAAACCGTTTTCAGTGCTAAGTTTTCAGTTTTCAGTTCACACCATTTTCTCCAGCACTGCTAAAACCATTTGAATAATGAAGGAATGATGATAAAGTGAATACTATTTCATGCAGCACATATACAAATTGAAAGTGACAATTAGCACAGAGTGACACTCTGTTACCATTAACTTTGCATATATTTTTTAATTAAATGATCAGTCAACTTTTATCTTGAAAAAAGATCACCGCATGCATGTTTTAAATAACTGAACGAGGTGACAGATCCAATCTAAGAGATGCCGGATCCAGATCCAGTGTGTTCAGACACAAGCTGAGCCTTGGTTAGAGTCCCACCAAATTAAAAATATTCATGACTACATTTGAAATGCAATTATACTGTGAAATCAGTTCTAATTAATTACATAAGGCAGCGTGATTCCACTGATAATGAAAACAAGATATTTGAGATAAAATGCTTCATTTTTGTTTGCAATGGTGGTGGTTTAGTCTTTTACTACCCCTGGTACCACTGGGGGGAGCTTGCTCAAGGGTACCTTGGTGGTGCCACTGGCAGTCCTGGGATTCAAACTCATGACTTTCCAATCGCATTGGCAACTCCCTAAACATCAGACCACCAGGCTTTCCACAAGATTTTGCCGTTTCTATGGGACTTTGTGTGCATTCATTCTGTAGAGCATTTATGAGGTCAGACACTGATGTTGGAGGAGAAGGTCTGGATCACAATCTCCGTTCCAGATCATCCCAAAGGTGTCAGACGAGGCTGAGTTCTCGGCCGAGTCACGAGACACCAAATGTGTGTGGGTTTCTTTTAAGATTAATAAATGCATGTTTTCAAATTCAGTAAGTAATCATGTTAAATAATGACAATACAGACCAAAATAATCATGATTATGATTTTTGCCATAATCAAGCAGCCCTTGACTTTCAGGTTTTTATATAACTGGCTTACATTTCAGTCTTCTTACACAAGATCAGATCAGATATTTACAGCATTCTCAATCCTTCACGCAAGGCTACACCATTGACTTCAATATAAATATGGAGAACGCACTGAACTCTAAAGTCAGCAGTACAGGCTCATCAGCAGCTCGTTTAACTCATTACAAATATATCTTGTTTCATTAGCCACCCTGACGATAGAATGTTAATTTCGACAGTCTAGGGAAGGGAAGCCAGGATGCAAATAAACGAGCGTAGGCTAGAAATGTGCATCAATGAACTTGCAGTTGAACAGTTTCACTTTGCTTCATCAAACAATTAAATGTGATCTCCTCTATAAGGTAATGACTTTATCTGTTGGCAGCGTTATCTACCTGGGCCTTTAATTGGTCCTGACATTCTTGGACCCAAGAGGACCTGCTCAATTAGTACAGAGGCTCAGTACAAGTGACCTGGACTGGAGACCATGTCAAAAGCTGGCATGGTCAGGGCCCCTCTCCACTTTTCCCCTGACCCCTATTTGGACAGACTCCGACAGGCTGGTAATAGAGTTTTCCCTCAGATCGTGATGATGGTTCATTTGAGGCTGAAAGTGGAGGTGCAGAAACAGCAGCAGCTGGCGGCACTGCCGCCGGAGCACGCCGCTCATGCAAACCAAATAACAGAAACAATTCTGGAGGAGAAATTAATTTGGATTTTCAGAGTGACTTGCATTTGCACGCTGCGTGGGGCCCCAATGAGTGAGCGTGTGCCGTGTGATGTTTGGCACAGCCCCAGGGTCGTGGTGGGAATATTGTTTTTTCCGTGCCTGCATTAGTATTAATTCACATATCTAATCATTTGTTTTAGGCTCTCTCTCAGGAAGCAAAGGTGAAAAAGCTCATTTTGGGGGAGACGGCTGCATATTCCCAGGGACTGAAAGATTAGCCTTAAAGTAAATACCAGAATTGGGGGGGGCGAGAGAGACAAGAGAGAGAGAGAACGAGAGAGAGAGGGAGGGAGAGAGAGAGAGAGGGAGAGAGAGAGAGAGAGAGAGAGAGAGTGAGAGAGAGAGAAAGAACAAGACAGAGAGAGAGAGAGAGAGAACGAGAGCGAGAGAGAGAGAGAGAAAGAAAGAACAAGAGAGAGAGAGAGAGAGAGAGAGAGGGTAAAGCCATGGAGCAGGAGAAAGCACAGGGGGATAGAAATGGAAGGCAGTGTAAACAATGAGAATGCAATGACTGGAAGAGTTAAAGGGAAATAAAAGGGTGTGAATAAAGCAGGTGGCAGGCAATTTGAACACCATGAATAACCACTTTATTTATGGAGCTATAATAAGTTTTGACATAGGAGGGATTACCGATGAGCCACAAACAGATGTTCTTTTACTATACTGTAAAATTTATCATACTCTAGTGTCCTATTGGAGGTGAAAATGCCCATATGTGCCCCATTATGGTAAGACTCTTCCATCCGCTCGAGTGGGTGCCATAGACAGACAGTGTGTTCATAATGATTACTGTCCAAGTTATACTGTTTTAATATACAACTATTCAAAACTTTCCTAGTTGTAAAGAAGCTCCTTTGTTCTGCCAATAGGCTCTGAAATCACCTTTCAGTCTTTTCCTTCTGTCTGTTTCGAGTAGGGTAGAACTAAATTTGGTGTACAAGATGTGAGATCTATGAAAGAACCCATTAGAGTTGGTGACATGTTTCTGATATATGAGATATAACCAGACCACAACTATAATCATGTTATGGCTACAGGAGGCTTGTTTAGAGCTAATGAGGCTCAAGTTCATGTCTTAATCAAGCATCATATTGTGGTTTGTCACTGTAAAATCTCAACCATTGCAAAATCTAGTACGCAAAGTAGTTCTCTGCTTTAGTAACACAACTCACCTGCTTTTACCAAGCCACTGAAAACACATAGCGCCTCATTCACAGGCTGATTTTTTTTTTTAATTAAACGACAACAATAAGTTTCATTTGAGAACTGACCTGAGTTTTAGTGTCTTGAAGGCTGTTCATGATTCTGAACTGTTTTACCCCACATTTGTCTCTCACAGACTGTCTCTCTGACACACAACCCCAAAAATCATTCAAAAAGTCATATAAACATACACTGAACCAGATATTAATGGAAGTCTGGATGAGGGAACCATGCCCAAATTTCTAAAAGAGGAGAAGAGGCACCAGCTATTAAAAGCATAGAGATAATGAAACAAATCTTAAGAACAGTAGTTTCATTTCTGACTGGTGAAAAATATTACCAGTAGAAATAGAATTCTTTCCAGAACAAACCTGGCAGTAGGGCCCCAGTCTCAGAGACACGCCTCCCGTTCCGGCTCCTTCGCCCTGCTCGGAGGGGTTGAGGTGGCGGCTGAAGCGAGGCAGAGGCACAGCGGGCCGACTATCCGACAGGAACATGTTGGCTGGGGCTGGAATGATGACAGCATTGGTGACCTGACCTGTGGGTAACAAAACAAGACACATCTTCATTTCAGATGGACTCCCGCATGCCCTCAATTAATTTAAGTGCCATGCTGGATTTTCATGTTTCATGATTTCTCCTGTCTATAAATGCTAGCTCAGGATGATGGATATGTTACGAGCGCTGGCTTTACAAGAGGCTATGACTGAAATCCCAACTCAGCTTAGATCTAGACTCCAACAGAGCTGTACTCCTTCAGTTAAAAAACTGAAACTGGACTGCTGCTTCTCTCTTACTGCATTAAATGAAAATGAAAAAAAGCCCAGGCATGCAAGGACAAGAAAACACCCCAGGAGAATTCCCCATAACAGAGTCGAACTCAAATTTCCCCCTTTTTTGTTTCATCAGAGATGATGCTGTCAAAAGGGCTTTTAGGAGAAAAGGTACTGAGCAGAGTTTTTTCTTCCCTATGGTTAAACAGAAAAAGTTGAAAAAAGTTCCAGAAGCGTCGAGTGAAATAAAGACTTCAGCTACAGAGAGGACTGAGATGGAGGAGATGGTCTGGTGTGAAAGCTCACACCTCACTGCGAGGATAAATCAGGGAGGGACATAACCACAAAGTGATGCCCTTCAAATTTTACGACTGAAACACTTACAAAAGCTTTTCAACTACTGAACTCCTTTTTATTTGTCCATTACTGCCAGCCTTACACATATAAGCCACATATCATCTAAACTGCCCATCTGTCCACACAGATAAAAGAAACTACGATATTGGCTGTAGGAAAAGGTTCTCTGTTGTGCCTGTATTTCGGGCAAATTCATGAACAAAAATCTACATTACACCACTTTTTTTTATTAAAGGAACCTATGGGGAAGTGGCCTTGCCGTCATCAACAGTGATTCTCTGCACATCTCAAAGCAATGCTAATAAAACTGTGACCCGTCATAAATGTGGCACCTACAATAAGTTACTCACAGACTCTGGTAATTAGCTCTGCACCTGGCAGTTGCTGGGGAAATATCTCCTCGTGTGAACCCTGAGATATGAAATAAAAAAAATAAATTAAAAAAAAACCAAGAGAAAAACAAAAATGTACACAATAAGACCTGAAACCAACCTACTGACCTCAGCTGAAAATCCTAGAGCAGACATGAAATGAAAAGAATGAATCTGATCTTGTTCAGTAAAGAATCTAGTATGAAATGGCGCACACACGTGATGTTACTTCCTGTGCGGTAAGGCCAGGCACAACAGAGTACAGTATGAACAGCATAAAATTCCTCTGCATTTAAACCCATTTACCAAGTGAGGCAGCATGTAGCCAGGAATGCTACCTTGAGGGGGCGGTACATTGCACAAGAATGAATGAATGAATGGAAAAAAAAAATGAAAAAAAATATGAAAGTGATCATTCGATCATACGTGAACACACCACAGCACACAGTGTGAACAGCACGAAATTCAACCTCTGCATTTAACCCATTCACCAAGTGAAGCAGGGGGCAGCCATGAACAGCCATGAAACGGGGAGCAGTGCGTGGGACGGTACCTTGTTCAGGGTACCTCAGTGGTGCCTAGCGGTCTTGGGAATCGAAGCTGGACTTTCTGATCGCAGGGCGAATGCCCTAACCACTAGGCTACCAACTGCCCCCAATACCTCAATGGTGCCACTAGCAGTCATAGGATTTGAACCCACGACGTTCTGATCGCAGGAACAACGGCGTAACCACTAGCCTACCAGCTGCCCCCAAATTCAAGGCACTTCACACTGAAATAGAAAATATACTTGTAGAATTTAAAAGTTCAGTTTGTTTCATAAAAAACATGAGGAAAAACGTTTGAAGTTAAAACATAAGAGATGCAGAATAAATAAAGAAGTGATAAAAAGCTTAATTGGTCTAAAAGGCAGAGGTGGACGTATGTTTTTAGTCCGTTTTTTTAAACAACACTAACAGTCTGCAGACATCTCAGAGCT
>JBBPCW010000037.1:12765969-12780683 GCA_037974425.1 Phenacogrammus interruptus
AGAAGAAGAGAGCTAGCAGTGTTGGACATGGATCGCAAACGGTCAAAAGTGTGGCTTCAGTACACTAAAAAAGGAAATGATAAGGCAGCGTGCAGCATTTGTTATTTAAACAGTTTGTTTTTTGTTTTTTATACCTTTGTGGAATCGAAATAGGGAATCGATAATAACCGGAATCGTTTAAGTGGAACCGGAACCGGAATCGAAAAAATTCAAACGATACCCATCCCTAAGTGTCAGCCACCCTGAGCTTCTAATTAAAATGAAAACTATAATGGAAAGACTTAATTTAACTATAATGGACTATAAATTAAGACTGACTTTCCATGATAGATTATAGTTTAACCAAATCAGGATGCTGACTGGTTTGTCTAGACAAAAAATATGCTATTCATTTGCCAAAATCAATATTGCTTCAATGTTATTTTATGACTTGTCTGCCATTATCACCAGCAGCTTGAATGAAATAAGTGTCTGTGAAGAATTGAATGTTCAGATTATGCTGATAGTACAGTGCTGATAAGCTGCTAGAAGAAGAGGAAGGCATGCTCAGATATTCCCTCGCTTATTATGGGCCTTCATAAAAATGAACTGAACTAGGATTGGCCTGGAAGCAGCTATGACTGGAAGCACCCCGATTTTTAACAGACCATGGTTGACTTATTTAGTACTTACACTTGTCAAAGTGGACTAAACTAAAGAAAAATGTTTAACGTATCAAAAGGAAGGGCTGAAAATCCCCACATCATGCTCACAATACTCAGGCACTGTAGTACAGCACAGAAATACACAGCTAACAACAAGACATGACACAACGTGAGTAGAGATGGGCCCGATCTGATAGGATATCGGTATCGGGTCAAATATAGCCGTAAATCCAATATCTGATATCCGTCGGACAGCACCGATCTCTATATTCCAGTTCGCAGCTTGTGTTGGGCCTTAAACTCGACGCTGGGAAAAGCCACTCAAACAAATGGTTCATCACTTTAAGCAGGGGAACCAAAAAAAGTTCTCTCTCAATCTACAGCCATATGGTTAGGGACGTACTTGGACAGAGGTCTTTCTTCAGAGCCCCAAAGAAATCATATATTGAACTTAATGGAAGCAGAAAGACTATATTTAAACCCAAATATGTATCCCTAATATCTACATTAGCCGTTGTTTTGAAATGTTGCTTGTCGTTTGGGTTGTACAATACAACAAATTTAATCAAGCACCTGCAGAGATTTCACAACAGAGTACCAGGAGTTTATGCTAGCAAACAGGGATAAAGACTCCAGGCGGGGGGGAGGGGGTCACATTTTCTGTCTGAAGTAATGCTTCAAGCCTCATCATTCAACACCATACAAAAGGACTAAATGAAACCGCATGCACTCAAGTCTAATCGGCTTTTAAACTGATGGCAATTCCAGCTAACGTTATTTACAAGGATCAAGATGCTTTTAAAACAGGCTCAGTTTGGTTATTTGGGTTGTGCTTGCTGCTCCAATGAACGCGGGTCCAGCCGCGGGCCTTAATGAAGACAGATAAAAGGAAGTGGGGGAGGGTTTGGAGATCAGCATCGTCTGGGGAAGAGGCGTGAAACTGGACTTAATTGCCTTCATGATCAAGTGCCCCTTAGAGACCGCCAGTAACCCTACCCCTGCCCACTGAAGGCAAACACACGGTACAGTCCGGATACCTTCTGTACTCCTTTTTCTATTTAATTACTCTTTGCTTACCATATCCGGATCATACGAGGGCAGATAAGGGGAATGTACCTCTGACAGAGCCGGCGGGGACTGGATTCCTGACAGTTCAAGTCAAGGCCTTAGATGAAAGAGCCCAAAAGATGTGTGAATGGGAAAAGAAAAAAAAACTGGACATTTTTGTGACAGACAGCTTTTCCTAACCAGCAAGCAGTTTAAGGTTTTCACTTTTGAAGAAAGCAATGCTATTTAAGGGGTATTTTAATATTAAACACTATTATGGTCACGTTATCAATTTGGTACAATATTTTTGCGCTACGAAAACAAGCTGTACAACCTCTGAAAAATTCTAGCACCCTGAAGAGATGCGCATTAGATACATCATCAGGAAGAGAAGCATATCTTCAAATAAACATGTTTGCCTTTGGCCCGAGTACTGCTTCAAGAAGCACCCAGTATGCCTATGCTCCTAGCATATATGGGGCACTTATAGACACTTTCCAAAGTAAACACAGACAAACAGAGCTGGATGAAGAGGAACCAGCGGTTTTTAGCTAAAGAAATCATTAACTACAGCAGGTATCTTATCAAAAGTTTTTGTTTTCAGCTCAGCTATTTAGGCCACATTGATCAAAGAGTATTTGAGGAACTACAAAGCCTCTGTCATCCCACATCCCTCCTATCTCTAATAAACTCTGTTATAATGGCATTCATCATTTTCTAAATAAACTGATATGTTTTCATTCATCTGAAAACATCAGTACCCCAACGTTGTTCTTGAAGTAAGTCATCATTCAATAGCAATTAACAACAGAAGATCCAGAAAACAATTCATCAGTGTCACCTCAGGGTCGCCGGCTCCTTTTCCATTTAACAAACAGCACGCCAGCTTTCAGCCGCATGCTGAAAGGTAACATTAACTAAAGGAGAACTGCATGGTGAGCACACTCATGTAAGACCTTTGCCATTGAACTGGACCAAAGTAAAATAAATGTAAAAAAGCTTTCAACGCCTTGGCTGAGAGCCACTGTGCCCGAGCTCATCAGTATGTTACAGCAATGAAGGTGGCTCATTAAGCGCCCAAACATCTGACAGTAGAAAGAGATTTCCAAATCATCCATCCACGACTCTCAAGGTTTATCATTTATCATTTAAAGACTGACCAGAATACATGAAGAATGTTCTCTACACTGCATCAAGACTAGGGGCTGAATGATAAAAATGGCTGAAAAAGCATCCAGTACTAGGCAATGAAGATCAGAATGTCATACTCAAGTTGCTACAGGTTCCGCACTCAGTCTAGAAACTGGCCTCAGGCTGATACAAGGTGGGGGAGAACTAATAAAAGTACTAATTAGTACAATCACTACAATAAAGTACTAATAATGCCTTTAAGTGCTATCATTCTAAAATAACCCTGTAGTGAGACCAACTGCACGTAAGAGTTGCCTGTAGCTGCCATATTAAATATACTTTAATATACATATTAAAGTATCATATTTATCATATTCAGAAGTTGAAACACCCCTGGAACAACAACAGCCAACAATTATTAGTTCGGTTCTAAGAAAATATTATTTTGAAGCACTTTAATTTTATTCAAAATTCAGCTTTATACATTAACCTTAACAAAAATGTATACAAGGGATGGACTGTGCTCTCGAGAGTTTTCCAGAACGCGCAGACTACCTTTAACAAAAATGTATACAGGGGCAGACTGGCAATGTATTAAGCTGAATGTAAAATGAAATCTCGGCCCCAGAACTGTGGCCGCCGGTCTGTAATTCTCGCCTGAGATGCTGAGCTGCATTGCCAGAAGGCACCGGGCGTTTGGGCGGCAGAGCTTTTAGAAGAATGAAACAAAAACAGGAGAACAGGAGGGCAGCAGCCAATAGCTGGAAATGTATCTGAATTTATATTTAGGTTATTAGTAAATTATATATATTTAATTTAGAATTAGAATTAATTTAGAATTAAAATTAGCAAAAAAAATGCAGAGGATATTTGCAGTTTTGGAGATTTCCGCGTAAAACTGTCAGTTCGGTTCTCCGCATGTGACTGGATCCACGACTCCTGATCTGCGTAAAAATGGCTAAACAGACTATAGAAAGTGAATGTTAAACTACGAGGTTCATACATTCATGTGTTTTCTGTGAAATGAGAGTATCCTGTGCTTTCCTCTGTGTTATTGTGAAGTGAGATGATTAGGAAATCTCCGGTGCCCGACTGTCAAGGCTGATTCAACATGTTCAATCAGCCAAAACAGCACCGACAAGAGCTGATTAGAGCCATTGAAGCGGGACACCTCACACAAAATACAGACTGTTGTCGGCCACATGTGCTCACCAGCGGCATAGGGGTCTCTGGCAGCTTACAGATGGCCTGGTGTGTCACTACAGAGTGGGGTGCCTTTAACACTGGGACTGGGAAACACAGTTCTAGGAAATCCCTCAACTTCAAACAGTTTCATATTTTCTCTCATATATTCAAAAAGGTTTTTTTTTTCCAATTTCTAACTGTGTTTAGGAAATATAACCTCAGCACCTGTTTCCCACTGCATCGTTTGTGTGGATGTTTTCAGTGCACATGGTGCCTTGTAGAAGAAACAGAGTCCTTTGAGTTTTCCATGTGCCAGGCAATGAGGCTGTTCTGTGGCCTATGAAGAGTCAATCTTGGTCACAGCAGAGTGCAACCCCGCTGAGGCGCCTGGCCATTTCAAAGCACAGGCACAGATCCGCCATCTATTTGTGCCACTTGCACTACACCGGCTCATCAGTCATCCTGCAACGGCAGTCAGTCAAAGCCGCGGTGCGAGAAAGATCAGACGGAAAGTGGCCGAGATGAAGCAGCTCGGAGGCGTCGGCCTCCGCATCAGGCGTGAGAGCACCAGCGCGTAGACAGGTCGTCTGGCAAGAAGGAGAGAAGTCTACAAGCATGGGCGAACACTGATGGATGTTTGCAAGGGAGGTTCGGAGCATGCACTGGGTCGGTGGAGAATGAGAGTAGGCCATGAAGTGAGATACTGTCAGAGATACAGAGCGGCACTCACCTTTGTGGTTGATGCAGCGGATACACTGCTTGCTTTGAATGTCCCACATCCTCACCGTCTCATCATGGGAACCTGACAGAAGCAGCGTACCATCCATGGACACAGACAGACACGTCACCAAGTTCCTGCAAAGACACACAGAGCAAGAAATTACAGCCTGGTACACGGAAGCTGCATTAGTTACATCTTTCCGAAACTTTATATTCAGTGTTTTCAACAACATTAAACCAGTGTGTCTCCCTCAGCAACAAAACAATAATACCACACTGCTAATGATCTGGCAATTACACTCCAGAAAACTTACCAAGTAGATTAGATTCCACGTTAATTTGAGTAAGATTCTGACACAGTACCCATATTCTCATTATAGATTCTCTGTATTATAATTATAATAATTTTCTAATAATTTTCTAATTGATCTCAAGCAGATACTTTCAAGATAATCACATACATATTGTATGTTTGTATATTGCATATTACTGTATTACTGTATAATTATTACAATATATATTACTAATATTAATGAAAATCATGTATTATTGCATGTATTGTTATTATTTAAATGTAATATAAAAAGTAGGGGTGTCAAGCGACTAAAAAAATAATCAAATTAATTAATCAAAATTATTCACACATTTTTGTGGAAAAAGTATTTACAGCAAAACTTTTTAAAAACTGTTCATGTGTAGTAATGGTCACAATCAAAAAGATGCCGAGGAAAAAACATTTTTTTAAAAGCTTCAGCAATAGCAATGATAGAACTAAGTTAATCTGAAATATGTAGTTTATGACAACGTACAGACAAGTATTGCTGTCAGAAGCATTTTAATCTGGGGGGTCTGGAACGAGGGTGGGGTTGTGAGGGAGTTGTAGCGTTGTGCTGCACGCCGCATTTAGCCTGTTTCACTCATACAAATCGCTGGGTGGGAGACGAAACTAATAATTTGTATGAGTGAAACAGCTAACATACAAGACATCTCAAGCCTGGGATCAGGGGGCTGTTCTGGCTTGGTGATATTTTACACATGATGTACTCCAATGATACAAAAACTCCTTATTGCATGAATTGTAGATAACAATAGTCCTATCAACCGTTCCGTCTTTCCGTTTTTAAATGCGGACTTTCCAATCACTGGGCCAAGCAGCGCATTCGCATCTTCATTTTACAGAGCACTTGTGGTGCGAACAGTCAGCATTAATTTCTTTTTCTTTTCTTTTTTTTTTACACATTATTGTTTCTGTAATTAATTGATAATAATAAAAAGAGATGCCAAAGTGATTACTAAATGCAGGTCTAAATACAGAGCATTTGAAAGTAAAGCATTTTCTACTGGATCATCTTCACCTGTCTGGCTTGCAAACAGCACAATACACATGCTAGGGTGGACATTCCCTGGATGATCCCTGCTTGGCAAATTTCTGCCGCATTATCTGGCCCTGCTCAAATATGGCAGACTCAATAATAACCATATGTGCGCCTTAACAGTGGGATACTTCAGGAGCAAAACAAACATTTTGCACTCCAAATTACTCCTGCAGTATATTCTGGCTGGACAGTACCACTGTTTACAGAAGCCTAGGACTCTGCTTCTCTGCACCCATTGTGAGCCGCCCAGAAATTCATGGCACGGACGTGTATACTGGCAGCTTCCCATACCATGCGGCGGGTGTGATTAGAATTCCTCACTTCTCCAGCAACTGTGCAAAGCGTTCAGGCAAAAAAAACAAAAAAAAAAAAACAACAATAAGCACATACAGAAAATTTGGAGCCAAGGTATAAACTCCAAACCAAAGTGGTCGAGAGAGAGTCACCCAGCAGTGATTAAAACGGCAGCTCCACCTTCAGCATTCAGGCTGAACTTTAAACTTGCCCTTCCTCTCAGACACTGATCCTGGACAGACACAAAGCAAACCAGAGCAGACATCACCTCACCTGTGGCCTTTGAACACCTGATTGCCTTCGCTGTCCGACTGGAAGGTCTTATCCCGGCTTAAAGCCTGCCAGTGAAAGGAGAAAAGAGGGGGGTGTTAGAGGCTCCAAAAAGAGAAAAGTATTCACTCAGGTTCAGGCTGCATGATATAGCAAAACACCAGGTTGTTAGATACAGAGATCTGCATTACAATACATTAAAACTGCACTGATATAGAATTATGTTGACAGAAAATGAATTAATTCGCAAAGCTGGAATCAAGTTATCGATAGTGTTTCTGAGACAACAGCTAAAATGTCCTTTTAAGTGTCTTTTGCATTCTGCACTCTAATTTGTTTGTCATTTAACTGTCCTAGACGTACAAAGGCAAAATGTGAAAAAGTTTAATAAAAAATTGACATTAATTTATTTTTCCACATGCGTTTATCATCCCAAGCCTAATCAAGTGAAACCCTTGGTTTAGCAAAAACACTCACAGAAACTCATCGAGATAATAAATGAAAACATCTATTAATGAGGCTAGAGCTGGGATGTTGGCCTGGGATGCTGGTGGTCATTTTCAAACCTTGATGTTGATAAACATTAGATATGATCAATAGTATCGCCATGATGCACACTGTCAAGTTTTTGCTTTGTATTATTAAAATGTTCCAATGCATGGTTACATCCACTGAAAGGGATGGCTTAGCTGGCTTATTTGCAGCCTTTTGCAAGATCAGTATTCTATTAATGCCAATTCCAAATGTATGAAAATGAAAAAAAAACGTTTGATAATCAGGTAACTTGAGTATTTGAACAATCTTTGAAGATTTCTCACACTAGACACCACCCCCTGTCCAGACTCTACCATGTCTGTCTTCTCCTAAGCATCCATCAGAGGCTTTTTTGGCTCTAAATGCTTTGATCAATTGACTTAATTTCATCAGCTAAGGAATAAGTGACATCAAGCTTGTGGGTGGTCCATATTCCACCATTTCTAAACTGGACCACTGCTGACTCAAACCATTACAGCCAGTTTTTTAATGATTTGCTTTAGGATTCTCAATTAAACATGACAAGAGGCGGATGGATGGATTACTCTCTGTATGGAGCCAAAACGCATCCATTTCATATTCATGTATGCACGCTAATATGCCTTTTAGTATGCAGACTCTGGACTGGTCAGGAAATAAAGAAACCGCATATTTAGGGAAGGGAATTGGAGCAAGGAAGGGATTTTGTTCCAAAAGTAAGAATACAGCGCACAGCTGGTGGGTAATACTGACTGATGTTGAAGTGGCAAATGTATAAAAACCTCAATGATAAACAGTGGCTTGTCATAATATGATCAACCTCTAACAGGGAAAAATGCTCAATTTTGAGGATCTTTTTTAAAGGCTTTGTTCACACAGCAGGCCAAATCCTAAATCAGATTTTCAGACTTGCAGCATAGAATAAATGCAATAAATACTACTGTAAGGGATATTTCAGCAAGTGGATTGTCAAGAA
This sequence comes from Phenacogrammus interruptus, assembly GCA_037974425.1. Taxonomy (NCBI): domain Eukaryota; kingdom Metazoa; phylum Chordata; class Actinopteri; order Characiformes; family Alestidae; genus Phenacogrammus; species Phenacogrammus interruptus. The sequence continues at coordinate 12,774,126 of JBBPCW010000037.1, forward strand.
AATATGGAAGCAGCCACAGATAATGTTAGTCACTGTTTATATTGAGAGACAGTCACAAGTCCAAACGTTCTTGGAGCGAGAGTGTTGAGGTAGGACAGTGGGAGAAGACAAAGTTTAAGGTGGTCTACTGATTAGGGTGATTCTCTTGCGATCAGAAGGCTGTGGGTTTGAATCCCAGGACTGCCAGTGGGACCAGGTACTGTCCCCACACACAGCTCTATGGTTGGTCGTCATCGCCCCCCCCACCCCTTTTATGGCTAGCTCACTGCTTCACTTGGTGGTCCTTCATTTGAAGTACCAGATGCTGCATTTAACCCATTCACCAAGTGAACCCAGGGTACCTTGCCCAGGGTACCTCAGAGGAGCAGTCTTGGGAATCGAACCCACGTCTTCCTAATCGCAGGGTGACCAGCTGCCACAGTGTGAACAGTGTGAAATTATTCCCAATTTTTTATCCATTCAACAAGAGAAGCAGTGGGCAGCCAGCAGCGTATGGGGATCTTGCTCAGTGGTACCATTGGCACTCCTGTGATCTGAACCCATGATGTTCAGATCACAGGAGCAACTTCCTAACTACCAGGCCACCAGCTGTCCATGCAAGCTGATAGGGGGAGTCATAGCTAGCTTGTGGAATTGGATATGACTAATATTTTACAGCCCAGTATTTGATGTGTCCAAACATTTGCATTAGAAGACTTAGCCACAATGGCTAAAATAAATAAAGAAAAATACTGCGAGACATTAAACAATACATTTTCCCAATTAATAAAGAGTGATACATCCATCAGTGATCCCAGCTTTAGTGCAACACCACCACTGTGAGTGTACAAACCCGAAGACTGAAGAGAGCAAGCTGGAGGTCAACTGTAATGAATCCAATCCAAACAGGACAGAAATGATCTAAAATGTAATTTAACTGCTCAAACCAAGTGCTTAAACACACCAAATGTTGTTCGAGCTATTAGCATCTAAAACTGAATGTCTCTGTACTGCAGGAGGTCTTTAGCGAAAACCTGTAGTTCCTCAATCGGCAGCTGCTTCTCGCTTCCCGCTTGACTCCTGCAGGCAGGAAACTCTCGCCTTCAATCTGTCAAAGCCTCTTTATGCACCTAAATTCTACAAACTCTACTTCTGTTCATTTACAGAAAAACAATCCAGGCCAACAATGTGCAGCAACCCGTTTCAACCTCAGCCTGCTGCAGGCGTCAGCGCACCTCGGCTGGGCCGCGAGGAGCCCTTCATCACGCGCTCATTAGCGAGCGTATTCTGAAGGAAGACACCGATGAATAAAAAGGCCAGCCACTGCAGTTAACTCCTCTCACTAATAAATAGACATCCACAGTGATGAGGGAAGGCGGCTCAGGCTTTGATGAGCGCCAGATGCTCCGATTTCACAGCAAAGGAGGTCGCGAGGTGAAGGCAAACTGCATTAAGAAAATAAGCTCAAAGCGGTAAAGAAGAAAGGAAAGCGTTTCAGGTGTATAAAGTATGGGATATCTCCAGCTGCACATAACTCCAAGCCAAGCTTGAGTGGAACCTGTTTCAGTTATGTTACAAGACAGATAAACAAGGTCCATCCTTAAACTGGTTGTTAGGTTCATGGCCTAACAACCAGCAACAGGCTCCGAGCAGGAATGATTTCACACTGATGGAGGATTTGTTCTCTGTTTATTTGTCAAGTTGCAGGTAAAATAAGAAAAATGGAAAATAAAATTAAGCAAACAAACCTGAACCCACTTGCAGAATTCGAAGCAACAATTATTCTGATCATCAAAGCCATCTTTAAGACGATGTACCTAAATAATTAAAAGTCTAAAGGCCGGTCCAAGAAGTCAAAGGGATTTGAATCAATTGGAGAGCAGCCTTTGAAAATCTTTAAAGGCAAGCTTAAGAGACGTGAAAAATAAATAAGTCAGTAAATCCTGCAGACTAATAAGCTTGGCTGCAATTCCAGACGCAGCATCGTTGTGGAATGAGAAACTAGGTCCTGTTACACGAGAGGCAGAAAATCCCCGGCACACCGTTTTTCCAACCTGTTATTACTCTGATTAAGGCTTCACCATGATGATAAATGTATCTGGAGCACGAAGGGCATGAAATACACATAATTCAGCATCAATTTCAATTTTAAATAACATTTTCTGGTGTTTTTTTTTCTTCTTAGCTGTAGACAAATGGTCCATTTCTATTTCAGATTAATTAAAAGTTTAGTACCGAGCATCAAGCACTGCACCATCAAATGTCAAGCAGCTTTTCTTATTTCTTAATGGAACAGACTTTCAGATTTTTTACAACTTCTAAAATATGTTACGTGTGTAAGGCATCTCGAAATCTAGCTGAGGTAAAGCTACCCACAATGCAGTTCAACCCATATCATCATTTTACACAGCTGGACTGTGGTCAGGTCTGAAAATTTTAGTTTGTGTCTTACGTAACTTATAGCTTCTTAGTATTTACCATCATACTGAATGATGAGACACACTGAATAAGGCACCATGAGAAGGGACGTCCCAACTCGGTATCAGAGCCTATCCATATATCTTTTAATTGATGGGGTATTGGGCTATGTACCGCCCAATCCAGTTCAATATTTTGGCTGTATTTGAAATAGCATACTGTGCACTAGGGCTGCACAATATATCGCAAATTTACCGTCATCGCCATATCAACATGCCCAATAGACTGACTGAATCACAACAAACTAGATTGTTCTTTTTGGCTATACTAATTAAACCATGTAGCCCAACTACTACGCAGGAATGTTGCTTAAAAAAAAAAAAAAAAAGCCTTTTATAGTTTTTAAAAGGCTGCTGTTCACGTTTTGTGAAAGAACGTATTTTGTATGTGCTGCTACAGATTGTTCGAAAGTCTGGCAACATACTAGGGCTGATTCAGGATACGGACTACACAACACTGCCTTGGACAATTTAAAAGGAAATTATAAGAGATTCCTGATATTATCTTCATTCAGCTTAGCACAGATACTCTATAGAGCTGGTACAGATACTGTAAGTGCCAGTATTAGTAAAACTATAGCAACATGTTCAGCTCGTCATCTGGGCCCTTTATGCATTCTGGAGAATTTCGTATTGGTTACACACGACTGCTAACTACTACTGCAGGACATGATCAGCATACCAGCAGCACGCATTGGGTTATTCTGAAACCTATGTTTATGTTTCTTGCACTTTCGTTACACCACTGTGGTGATGCCATACACAGAAACAATCAACAAATGTTTGGTGTCCAAGTTCTGCTTCTACAGTGCACCACTGAAGCTACGACCCCAACATAGCTAACAAACACTGGAGGTCATTTGTCATTTAAGCCGTTTCCCATTAAAATGCTTCAATAAAAAACACCTTCAACCAACATCCAGCTTTTTATTACGCCGGCACAGACTTGCTGATGTGCTTTAGGAAATAGTATGACATTGTGGCACATCAAAATGGGACAAAAAAAAAAAACTGGACTGGGACATTCCTACTCTTGATATTAACAACTCAATTACAAACCTGTTTAAGGGGCAATAATGCAAATAATGATTCAAATTTTCTTCACAGCACAAGAAAACTGCACATCGAGGTGCTAATACGTCGTCACGAATGGAGACAGGTGACATGATTCTATTGATTATATAATCTAATGCAACTGCATTGTTTGCACATCAAATTGTTTAATCAATTTAACCCACACAAGCATGTTCATTATCATAGGACAGTCCTAACCTTACCCACACCGGCACATTTAACATTTCACACACGAGAACCCACTCCCAGCTCATTAGTGTGTGGCACAACATGGTTGCACTCGTCATTTTTACTTTAAATATAATTTTGACTCATGAACCCATTATTGAAAATTGAATTTAAAAAAATGCTTTTGAAAGCATTATTTTTTGTTTTCTGTTTTTAAAAAAAAGAGTATCGGATTTATATCGTATCGGTAGATATACAATATCGGTATCGGCACAAAAAGTGGTATCGTGCCATGTCTAACGATGAGCATGCAATGTAACGGATGAAGGATCCCGTTCTGACCTTGCAGCATTGATGTAATGAACTGGGTTATACTGCATGTTCTGGCTCGTGCACAAGTGTACACTAAAATGAGAGATACAGTAGACAGTGTTGCCCAGCGTGGCCATCTGGACTAAAATGGATGTCCCTGTCCCAAAACAGGTCTGTAATTACCCACAGAGTGTGGATCTGATTAACAACACGGGCCCCATGCAGAGCAGCCTGGCCCATGTTCGCTCTAATCACACAGCAGACATTCACAAAAGATTTTCCCCGATAGCACACTTTACACCAGTCTAATATAAAACCGACAATCACCACGGACCCAGTGACGTATTTAATTGAAAATTCCCTTTGATACACTTTTCCTCGGCGAAGGTGGAATCAAGACACGCAAAGAGCCGGCGGTGCAAGGCTGACTGTAACCTCTTTCTGCTCCACCGTTGTACAAGCTGTTCCTCATGCCCTTACCTGACCTGCACTTCTCACAATGCACCTGACTGAGACGGGGGAAAAAAAAAAAAAGGGCAAAAAAAATCCCAGCCCGATCCCTCGTTCAAAGCACATCAACCAGCCGCAGGCACGGTGAATCAAGCGCCGCTGAGGGAAGACCTGAAGGATCTGTCGGAAGATCATAGCCATACTCCCATAAAATACAGATCCCTCGCTCAGACCTTGAACCAGCAAGCAGAGTCTACATGGCTGGGTTTACCTGAAAGCAGGACAAATGTGGAGAAAGATCCATACGCTGATTTCAAAGAGCAAAGGCCTTGTTAAAACAATAATGAGCATCTAGGAAACGAAAACCAATGACAGAAAGTCCATATGGTTGAAAGTTCAATCCGAAACACAAGCTTTTTTCCTCCCTCCTTAGCTGATTCATTCACCAGCAAAGCTCCAGGGTCTGAAACCAGTCTATATTTCATGTGTGATATTGACAGTTTCTATCAGCGTGGTGCAAGTACATAAGTGAACACATGTTGAATATCCACAAACCAGGGTTAAACAGGAACACGAGGGAGCCCAGCTTACCGTGCTACAGAGGGACACCTGGAAGATACTTCCATCGCTTCCTCCACAGAAGATAAAGTACTCACAGGGGTCAAGAGTCACCGACATGATGCTCACATCGAAAAGCACCGACAGAAGCAGCTCTCCGGAGGAGATTTCCCAAAGCTGTAAAAACATGTAAAAACAAATACACAGTTAGGTTATACGAGGACACACTTTACTTGTATTTCTAATACATTTTGCTGCACGCAAGGAAAAATGCCCATCTCTCCTTCATGCAAAACCATCTGAGTGACAATGATGAGCTGAGATATAGTAAAAATAGTAGACAACCTCTCAAGCATCATGTTTGTAACTACTTCACATGATAACATTCTGTAAGGCAGCTTTTAGAAGTAGAAAACACTTCAGGTTCCTATCTCTAGCACCATGAGTCATGGAGTTTCTGTAGAACCAAGTATTTAACACTAAAACCACTGTGAATGAATCGGTTCCCAACTTTAAACATTACTTACAATTTCTGCTTTGAAATGCTTATCATTTCTAATTTCCCTCCAACACCAAACTTGCAGTTTCCCTTCTGTCATGAGCTTGTTGACAGGCCTTTGCCTCATAAACAACTTTGTATAATTAGCTGTAGCCTTAGGAAAATGAATGTTAATTCAACAGAAAAATGAAACACAAAAAGAGACATTTAAGACAACAAAAACAGAGAACGATTTTTAAAAAAATGTAAAAAGACCTTTTAACTCTAAAAGCACTGGGCCATTTGATCCAGAGGACAATAAAAATCAGTATGCACAGCATTGTACCTTTTTTTCCCTCCATCCACCAAATTAATGACTTGACAGATCAAGTTATTTAGGAGCGATGATACTTTTGCCAAAAACTTTGATGGTCACTTATTGTGCCCTGAGCCAATGTAATATAGCCTTAGAAGAAACTGCTGAGGAGAATGTTTTCAAAGCTCCGAGGAGGAATGGGGCTCGTCTCCAAGTGAGCCAGGTGAGGCCATCCATCCTGCTTTAATCCAACTTACTGACAGCCTTTTCACAGCTAGAGAAACCTCATCGCTGTTATCCAAAAAGCACGTACAAGTTTAGACAAACAAACATAATAAGCTTCTTACGGAGCACAGCGTGGATCAGTGGTGTGGTCTAGTCGGAGGAAGTGGATATATTGTGACTAGCTGTCAGCAGGACTTAACAGGCTAGGAAACAACATGACAAACACCTGGCTGTCAAGAGCATCCTGACCTTGTTTTCAGTTTGTCTACCAGCTGGACCAGGAACGACTAACTTTTGTCGTTATTGAACTTCAGTTCATTCAACCTGCAAAACTAGTCGCTGCCGGAGCACGCTTACGTCATTATGTTGCTATGGTTTCAGGATAAACAGAAAGAGCAGCGCTCTTGCTGAACGCAGTGCAGTCCATCGCTCTGTTTACTTTTTTTAGGGATGCACCGATACCACTTTTTTGGAAAACGAGTACGAGTACTTGCATTTCAGTACTCGCCGATACCGATACC
>JBBPCW010000037.1:12780783-12797892 GCA_037974425.1 Phenacogrammus interruptus
CGGTGGTCCCCAGCCCCCTCACAGCCTGTTGCTAAACAGGTCTATCGCTTTTGTGGCACGATAAATGGTTTTGGAGCATCGCAAAAACGTGGCGTCACGCGTCCTGCTCCGTGCTCCAGCACAGTTAGCGCTCACACTACATGCAAACCGCGCCCGAGTCCAACTGAACTGTGCTCTGACACACCTCTTCCACCGGGCCAGGCACGGTTCGGAGCGCTCACACTAGTCAAACGAACCGCACTTTGCTGATCAAACGCACTCGGGCACGGTTCAAACTGCATAGTGTGAGTACACCCTAAATAATTATATTAGGAGTAAGCTTTGGCTTGTTTAGGCACTTAAAACAGTAAACCTAGGGTATTCTTGGTTAATGAACAATTAATGTGAAACATTATTTTCATTATCTTAGGCACAGCAGGCTGATGAATATAAGGGACTTGTTGAATGAGTTCTTGTTGAATTGTTGAATCAGTCTCCAAAATCAGTCTCCCGTTAATCAAGTCACTTTTGTAGGTAAAATTAGGTGTTTAATAAATACACCAATATGCAACAAAAGAAAGTGAAAAAAAAAAATTGAAAATGCAAAGTGTGATGGTCTGGTTGCCCTAAAACCAGTGAAGATACTGATTTTATGGGCCAAGTTCACCCATGGATTCATTTTAATTAAAACTACAACAAACCATGAGGCATTTAAATATTTATTTAAATGTAATTAAAAGTGTTTCTCTGCTTGTTGTCCTTTTCTGGCCTCGATACCTGTGACACCGCAGACTCTCTCTCAGACACACATGTCAAAGGCGACTCAAACATCCCCCCCCCCCCCCATATATTACAGAGGGGACAAAAATTGATTTTGTTTAAACGATCAGTGCTTGGCCCCTGATCATCTGATCAATAAGCTGCATACGATCACACTGAAAGAGAATTTAACAGAAATCTTGACGTTGGAACTATGCCCATATTTAAAATTGTAGGAAAAGAAGAGGTACCAAATCCCCGAAAACAATGAATGAATCTGCAGGAGCCTCTCATCAATTTGAATTACTCAAATATATTCCCTGTCAGTGAAAAAAAATGCACTTCAACTGAGTGATCTCCAAAACAGTCAGAACCTGCATTTAACGGCCACTTTACCAGCACTGGTACTGACCATATCTTGCTCAGCACTTCAGTGGTTAAAAGGTGCTGCACCTCTGCTAAATTGATGGCGGCTAGTTGCCATTCCCGTTGATTTGCAATCAACACGGTACTTCTAACTGTATGGCTGGCATAAGAATACGGGGAAAGAGGTGATCCCATATCAGTATCTAAAAACAGCATGGCTTTGTGAATGTGCTCTTAAGAAAGTAACTGGGAGGATGGACAGCACTACAGCACCACCTTCCTCCTCCTGCCTTTTGCTCCACAATTCAGAGTGATGGATGTGCCATCATAAAGGAGACAAACTGACCGTAAAATAAAGCTGGGGATTGAACCAATAATTGGACAAGATCAGTGTGACGACCCTGTCATAAAACAAAAGTGCTGAGGAGGAAAAAGAAATGGTTCGCCTTGTGAGAGGCACACACACGCAACTAGAGTTCTTTTATGAAGAATAAAACCTGCTTCACCTGTCTCTCCTGAAATCAGTTTCCCCTGTTTGGTGCAATAACAGCCTCTGTCCAAGCTTTACAGCTTCTATTCTAGCTTTCCAACAGATGTTGGAACATTCCTTTGAGGATTTGACTGCATTTGGCCACGAGAGCTGAGTGTAAGTCAGGTACTAATGTCAGATTTACATGTATAGCATTTATCAGACGCTTTTCCCAAAGCGACTTTCATTGCCTAACTACAGGGGACAGTCTCCCTGGAGGTTAAGGGTCTTGCTCAGGGACCCAGTGGTGGTGCTGAAGGCAGGATTCGAACCCATGACCTCTTGGTCCGAAGGCAAGTATCCTACCCACTGAGCTACCTCCACCCAGATGATTCGTCCTTGATCACAAATACCATAGGGGGTAGGGGGTGGGGGTGGGGGTGGCTTAGTGGGTAGGATACTTGCCTCTGGACCAAGAGGTCATGAGTTCCGTTCCTAGCTTCCACTGGGTTCTTGAGCAAGACCCTTAACCCCCAGTTGCTCCAGGGAGACTGCCCCCTGTAGTTAAGGAATGGAAGTCGCTTTGGATAAAAGTGCCTGCAAAACGCCATAAATGTAAATGTGAACTCATCCCAAAAGTCTTGGATGGTGCTCAATAACTCAAAAGAACACAATCACATGGTTCCACAGTTCACTGCTGAGGGGTTTTATACCCCTGGTGCTGACTTGGCACTGGCCATGATCAGCTTAGGCTCATGTGTGCCTGCTCCAGATCATCCCACTCTACTGGCTATGCTTTTCTATGGAGATTATACAGGCTGTGTGTAAATTTAAACGAGCATCCGATCCACCTTTGAGTAGCTGGATTCCCCAATGATAAGAAATGTCTGGGTACTTTAGGACATTTTGTATTTCTGCTTTGTGGCTAGTGGCTGAGCATTCTTAGCATTGCACTAATAAACTGAGTAGTAATAGTAAAAGTATTCAAACACGGTAGGCGTTTCTAATAAAAAGGCCAATGAGTATAGATACAAAGCAGCTGTGCCTAATAATCTGTCAATTCACTGTATAATTTGTCAAAGCAAATTTGCTGATGCAGCCTCCAGGCCATCTCTCGGCTGCCTCTAGGGCTAATTCTGCTTATTATATCCTGTCCATTAAGTCCCACAGCAGATTGACCTGTATGACCTCTGCCTCTGATTTAGCCAGGAGCATTCCTTCCGACCTGAAACGGGCAAAAATCGGTTTTCTGAAGTGACAAATGGACAGCAATCCACCACACCGCTGAACACCAGACTGATGACAAAATGTAAGGCAGAGGGGACGCATGAAACCCAAAAATGATCAAGCTGACTGATGAGAATATCTGGTGACAACATTCTGGGTGGTACTGGGGATGAATAGGGGACACCTTCAGAGAAACTGAGGCATGGTAAAGAGTATGCCACCACATAAATCATTTTAACCTATGAGAATGTAGCAAGATCCTAATCCAAATTTAGACCAATATTTTTAATATTTGTCCATGTGTCATAAAATGCATACTCAATGTAAAGGCTAGCCGGTGTTTTACATGTGTTAAAATTAAAGTGTTCTGGGAGCATATTTGGGGGCATATTTAGGGTTTACACTCTAAAAATAGGCTTTTCTATGTCGTGTTTTTCTCTGTAAGCGGGTGCTCTTGGAACCTAACCAACGCAAAATCTAGACCAGAACTGCATAGCAACTACACTTACAGTATCATTGTGCTTAAAGGTACTGTTGAAGAAATATTATTCTTATTAAAGTTTCCTACATATTCAAATGTTATTCATGCATATTCAAATACTGTTTTCATTAATGAATTCACATATGTTAGCGAGTTTGAGCACACTTGTTATCATTGCAATCATTAACTGAGCATTTCCTAGTTGTGTAGGCAGAAGTAGACTATGGGAAAGTAGATGAAAAGTTCACTATGCAGCCTAAGTCAGCAGTAGCTTATATGTTCTTCCCTGAAGAACACTGTCTTTTCGTGAATGCCCAGGGGGAAATGACTTCTGGGGGGATTCTGCCATCTTTGTTTACAGGAAACTCCAGGTGTAGAAGGACGAGGTGACCCAGCTCGAAACGTCTGGGAACGGAGAAGACGGAATCCTCCCCTTCTATATTAGCCTACTGTTTGACAATAGACTGACTGTAGCTTTTGCTTTGACAATTAACCATAAACAAGGATGTTACGTAATCACTGCCTTCGTATCCAGATATAAACTGCGTGTTAGGTCTCCTCTGTTACACTTCTCTCTAACTGTTGTGATTTGGTTCCCTTGCCGCAAGAAATAAATGACTGTTTATTTACTTTATCACATCTCATGGTGAGCTTCCTTTATTAGTGTAAATTAAAGACCCTTTCTGGGAGAATTTCTTTAACAGTACCATGACATACTATTTTTTTATGCTTTTATATAGGTCTCAGTGGTCCTCTAATACTGTATCTAAAGTCTCTTTCTGAAATTCAGCTTTGGTGCAGAATTACAGCCACTTCGAGCCGAGTCAGTCCCACAATGAGATTTCCTGAGAATGTGCCGTTTGTGTCTGTAGCTTTAAATGATAATGAGGAAGAGAGAGGCGGAGCAAGGTGGTGGGTGGGGGAGGGTCCGACTCACGGCCATGGTAGGCCTTCCTTCACATGGAGATAAAAAAAAAATTCATTTGTGCTCATTTGTGCATCTAAGCACCGAACAACTGCCATGCTTCACTCGTTTGTAAGCCATGAAGTGGTCTCTCACACGATCGCATTGACAGCCGGTGTAGCAAATTTTTAGGGGAGGGGGGGGCCAAATTCTCTGGGCGGGCAAAGCATGAGAAAGGGGAAGTAACCTTTCCAGATTTGGCCATCTTAGCTGTCGCTCTCTCAACAGCAGAGCAGGATGATCAAAGCACTCTTTGCACCTGTCGACATTTCTAGCCAATGTGCAGGCTAGGGGAACTCATATTAATGTTAAAAATGTTAAAAAATGATCATGCCATGGGACCTTTAAAAAAGCCGAAAAGCCAGTGACTGGGCTCAAAAGGAATAGAAAGCGAGGGGCAGGTGTCTAGAGTTACTCACTAATCCTGAGCAATCAGACATCTGTGGCTGAAGACAATGCAGCTCTGACAACATATGAGCACTCTGAAACCCATCACACCTCTCAGGAACGGAGAGAAATGCGCTAGCCCGGGATTGCCTGAAGCCCTCTAATCTGTGTCAAGAACACAAGTGGGGAGTGAGTCAGTAAGACATTACTGATCGTCTGTAAATGGTGGCTCTTCATGCTTTACCAGGATTCTCCTTCTCGGATCAAGTGTATGAACGCATACATAAAATTCTCATTCAAGTGGTGTTTGAATATATTCCTTATTCTTTCCACCAAAATAACACTTGTATCTATTTCACAACGTAAATTAAATTGGGCCATTGTAAGTAGAGGGCACATGTCCATTGCCATTTTTACACATAAAAGAACAAAAAACACCTATAATTAACGATTAATGGCCCTTTGCCTAGATCTACCAAAGATCTGCTCCTTTTCCAATTCCCCAATAGCCCTAAAGCTACCGTCATTTGTAATGAATATAGTAAAAAAGACAATAACTTGGCCTGTCATTTAAATCTCTAAGAATTTCTTCAAATATTTTAAGTGCATTTAACCCATTCACCAAGTGAAGCAGGGGGCAGTCAGGAACACGGCGCCCGGGAAGAGTGTGTGGGGACGGTACCTTGCTCAGGGTACCTCAGAGGTGCCTAGCGGTCTTGGGAATCAACCCCCCAACCTCCTGATCGGTAGGTGAACACTGCACCAGCCCAGTGGTTGCTCATAATATGACTCAATGATGAAAACTATGTTTTTCAGCTTTATACTGTGTTCTGCATTTGAAATTCTTCCTCTGAATTTAACCACTTCACCAAGTGAAGCAGTGGGCAGCAGGAACACAGCACCCGGAGAGCAGAGTGTGGGGATGATACCTTGCTCAGGGTACCTCAGTGGTGCTTAACAGTCTTGGGAATCAAACCCACGACTTCCTGATACGAGGGCAAACGCCTAACCACTAGGATACCAGCTGCCCCATTTCATCTGATTACTAGAAAAAGATTGTGACATTTTGTGTATGAACAATAAAGTAGTATGAAATATTAAATATTAAAACTGTGGAACTATGCTCAATGCAATTCTTCTGGAATATTGTTAGAGTCTTGCAAAAACACAGTGGTTTAATCAGTCAAAGGCATCCTTCACAAAACAGGCACTGGGTAGGCTTAGTTCAATTAGAAATAAAGTGGCACAATGAGCTTGACTGACTCATTCAGGAGTTTCTGCAAGCCCAGTTTTTGGAGACAGAGCAGACAAACGAAACCTTTTGACACCTGTCAAAGCTTTTCTGACGTCATGCCAACGATAGAGACAGCAGTAGTCACGACTAGTCAAGAATGTCATAAAAGTTCAGATAAATTATTCTTTCAAATACAATTAGTACTATTGGCTGTCACATGATACTAAGTACTGCCAAGATACACAGCCTATTAATATGTATGGCCATGTATATTCCTAGGCTTTTGCTGATTCTATATTTCCAATTCAGTTTAATCACACACTCAGGGGGGACCAATTTCAATCCTACAGTTTTACCAACTTAGCATTCAGATTATTTTTATTAAGGACAAACAGATTGTCTCAAATGCTACACTACAATATACTGGAACATAAAACTGAAACCATCTGCTATTTGCTTACTTCCATTATATCACATTCTGCACACCTGAGCATCGCCAACAGGCCATACCTCAAGCACAAACTCTCAAACAGTACTGATTCAAATACCATCAGCAGGTGTGTCTGGATAATTGTTTGCTTCTTAATGGCCACTTAGAAGATGTAACAGCATCATAAACTAAGCAAAATGATTCTGCAGTTTAGCTCAAATTTTTGCAATGTAACTCACTATGCAACCAAATCCCTTAACTTTACCCCTTAATATAGCAGTAATACATATAGCCATACAAGAAATGAAGGAAAATAAAGAGAAAAAGTGCAAAGGTTTGAGTGCAAATTTGATCAAGGAGTAAATCTACTGAATTTTTCCACATTTTTTCAAATTAAATAATAATTACAAAAAAGAATTACTACCTTAAATTTAAGATTAAGGGGTTTGACACACATTTAGGGTAAAATTAAGGGGTCTGTTTCACAAATGAACAGCCACTTAATTCAAATGAATGGGGTTGGTGTATTTTCAGGGGTAAATTAAGGGAGGGTTAAGCACATTTTAAGTACATTGTGAGTCATATTTTTTGTTTCTTAAACTTGACAAATGTTTTATGGCTTGAATCTGATTCCAATATGTGGATAAGAAATCCATCTTTCCCCACGTTTATCTGTTTTGACATTAAAACAAACATCACTGAATCACAGACTAACCAGTCATTACTAAATATAAATCAAAGTCATCACATGAACTAAAACGTAACTGAATATGTTACACTCTAAGTGAAGCTCACTGATCAGGACTGTAAACCTGGAGCATCTTCAACACTTCCGTCAGATCCTGCGACAGAATGACGTCTCCATGTAAGAAAAGCTCCTCGTTTACGTGTCCGGGAGGCAGGATTTTGTCAGAGAGCGCGTGACTCACCCTGTGGCTAACTTCCCGCTCTCTTTGAAATGACTGCGTTTGTGTGACCCATACAAACCCAGATCCCATCATCCTGACTGCACCTTTCCAATCATTTCTGCTTCTGTAGGCTCTGCTGTGACTGCCACTGAGTCCAGGAAAACCCCAGGGGGTTCTGGGTAAAGCCAGAGTGCAATCGGTGTGACATTGAGCGGCTGTGCCCCAGCCACACCTCTAGCTTAAACTGTGAGCACGCAGCTAGTCATTTGTGACGGACCCTCAGACCACAGGGTGCAGGCTGCTGGCCCTCAGATCTGTCATGCTCACTGTTTGGTTAACAGGCTTGATTACTTCACCTAATCCTGTCACAGCAATGTCAATGACAACGGCCGTGAAGTCCAAACATAGCGCGTGACACGACAACGCGACACGTGAACCGAGCACACAGTTAAAAGGCTTGGACAAGTGCTGCAGATAATTGTTTCGTTATGGTTTCCGGAAATATTCTGAGAACGGAAAAAAGGAATTCATGACAAAAACGTTTAAAAATGCTCTGAATCAGTTTGACAGACAGAAAAAATTGACTTCATTTCCTGTTGCCGCAGAGATTGGGTCAGCTTATATTCCAAGGTCCCCAGGTCATATACACCTTGAAATACCTTCTTTTACATTTGCTGCAGCAATATAAGCTGAGGAAAACAGAAATATGAGTTAAGCTTAAGACGAAAAGAAAAACAGCATTAAGCTACTTTAAATGGAACCAACTGACAGAACATCACAGGGACCTGAACCATATTTAAAACTTTCAGCTCAGTCTTAAACACTGCTCTACAGTGCTTTTGCTCTTTGTGTGGAGAGCAAAGAATGAATTTCATTGCACAATGCACATTCATACACCTTGAAATACCTTTTTACAGCTGTTTGAAATTTCACATTGTGCAGGATGTGTCTCAGTTCAGCCTTGAATTTAAAAAATTTAAAGGAAATATATATTATACCATTTGGTCAAAAGTATTGGGACACCTGGCAATTACACAAATAGGGACATATTTTAGTGGATCATTTTAATTCAAATGTCTGAGCAGGCAATATCCATTTCACCAGCCGAATCATTTAGTCAAAGCGGATCATTTTTTGGCAGAAATTTATATATGAGTTTAGATTTGTTTTTGGGGAAAAATATACATCTCTGCCATATGTACACTCTGGCATATACTTCTGCAATATTGTATTTTCTGTATATAAGATTTAGATTGTTTATTATATTGTATTGTTCATTTATACACACATACATATGTATATTCATACATATATCTATATTTATAAACAGTATAAACATATATGTACAAAAGTACTATATACTGTATATTTGCTAACATTTATCTTATAGTCATATATATAAATCCATATTACGTATTCATATTGTAGATTTATTATCGTATATTATATTTGCTCAGTATATTGTTTATTGTATCTTTTAATCACTGTTGTTGTTCTTTATTGTGTTGTACTTGAGAGACACCATCTACCGGAATCAAATTCCTTCGCTCACATACTTGGCCAATAAACGTGATTCTGATTCTGTTTTTTTATTTCCTGACATCAGAACACAGGTCGGACAATGTAAAATTGCTCATACCTGTGAAAACAGATTTGAAATATATGCAAATGTAATTACATAATTAGCACTAAAATTAATTATAATAGAGGATATAGGTTTAATTCTGTAGCATCAGACATACTTTGAATAGTAAACATCACTCACATTGGATGTTATTTCATAGTACATTACAACTGAAAAAAAAAAATACTGAAAGGACTAGTACTGAGAATCAGAATCAGAAATCTTTATAGTTCCTGGAGGAAACTGCTTACATAATGACGAACACAAGAACACAAAATTTAAATAAAAAATCTGTAGAAAAAAGATACCAAAATGAAAATGCACTATGCTATATACAGAAATGGTGGATAAAAATTATATAGTGAGACAGTTGAGTAAACCTACCACTGCTCTAAACTAGGCTCATTTTACACCTGCAAAGCCGCATGGTTTCTGAGAGAGTGCCAGAGATCTGTGGTGTCCCCCAGGGTTCTATTCTTGGGCCACTTAATTTATACTGGCTTCCCCTATGGTCAAATCCTACAAGACTATGAGATTTCTTAGCACAGCTTTTCAGACGTTTCAGATTTATTTGGCACTCACCCAAACAACTACAGCCCCCTAGATTGACTTTGGGAATGCCTTGAGCACATCACAAATTGGATGGTAGCAAACTTTCTCAAGCAGAATAAAGATAGAACCGAGATTACTTGGGAACAGCAATGAGAGGCATAGACTAGCTGCCTATCTGAACTCAAGGGCACTCAAATAGAACTATTTTAAATCCCTGGTATAGTAAAGCAGAGCTAGAGAAACTTACCCTTGGCTTCATTTCTAACTGGATTCAGTACTGCAGCAGACTCCTAGCTAGACTCCCTAAAAAGATAATCAAACAGCTGCCAGAGTTCACATTAGGAGTAAAAGAATTAAACAAATTGTTTCCATCCTCAAATCATTACAATTACATGACAGAACTGAATTCAATGCACAATTACTACTCTATAATTCACCTAGAGTGCAAGATATGCTGCAATATAAGCTGAGAAAAACAGAAATATGAGTTAAGCTCGAGACGAAGCAAGAAAAACAGCAGTAAGCTACTATGCTGTCTTAAATGGAACCAACTAACAGAACATAACAGGGATTTCAACCACAGAAATTTGAAACTTTCAGTCTTAAACACTGTTTAGCTCTACAGCCCATTCGCTCTGTATGTGGACAGCAAAGAATGTTCATTGCACAGAGAAATGCGCTTTCTACTGTACATATGTCAAACGTTTTCAATCTTGAATATTTAGTGGCCGTTTGACATGAAACTTATGGGAGCTTCCTGAAGTGAGGTCCACAGGACAAAGTTGGACCGCAAAAATCACTGATTCGGCTTTGGGGAACATTTTTTTAAAAATACGATAAAGTATTACCGCATGAGAGACATCTCTATATATCTATGTTTTCTTTCAAGATACATTCTTGTATTATTTTTAAACTAGTACACTGCTAGAAAATAAAATTATTAAAATATATGACTCTTAAAGGGGACATATTAAACAAGTTATAATAGATCTATGGGCTACAAAACATGTTCATTAAGTTCTTTGTACAAAATGACTCTCACATAAAGAGACTCGCCAGCTTTATTATTGACTGTTTCAGTCCCTTCAAAATGAGCTGTTTAATGCAAATAAGCTGTTGCTGGTCACGCCCCATCCATCCCATGCTTATGCTGCACGTTTACCACACGGGAAAAAGGCAGAAAACAGAGGCGCTATCAGCCTTATATGTTGGACCCCGAGTCGGACCCAGAGCGAGATGAACACAACATTTCCTGAGTGACTCACCTCTGCCTGTAGTCACAACGCTCTGCATCATATGCTACTCATAAAACTAGTAGACAAAAATGGTGGATCTCCAACTAATCTAGTGGGTGGGGCGCCACAGATTTCCTCATCCTGACGTCAGGATAAGCATATGATTACTAACACCAAAATCGTTCAACTTACTCACGGTAAACGGATGGATGTTTTTTGTTTGAGCTTGGAGTGTTTAAAGGACGCAAAAAATGAGTTTTGCCAATATGTGCCCTTTAAAAGGTAGATAAAAATCAATAACTTACACAGATGTGACAACATTTTTTTGAATTGATTAACCAGGCAATGGTTATAACCGACAGCTGCACAAGGAAACATTAAAAGCATTAAAAAACATATATATATAAATGTAACATTTTACAGTTAATATAGTCAAGACTTTAATAACTACAGACTTCTAGCGTGTGTATACAGGATAAAGCAGGATCACACCAAATATTTCTAATACTGTTGCACAAATAATCTACAGACATCAGATTAACACAGTATTTTCAGTGAATGATCCGACTGAATCAGATAAACAAGAAATACCAATTTCATTTAAATGTCTCAGCCTGTCGTCTAAACACAGCCTCCGAATCTGAGCGGATAAGACTATGACCCCAGACAACACATCAGTCCTTATATATTACATCTAAGGCAAGTGCAAAAAACTGACAGTGAAATACTGAGCGCAGTCTTTTTCAACAGCTCCCAGGTGTCTGCTAGTTACTGAAAGACGAAGTAGCTTAGCAAGGCCTTTAGACCGGCGATAAGAGCATGCTAATGTCCACAGTCAATCACAGCGCTCTCCGGACCTCCCACTCCGACAGTCAATCTATCTGCTATTGATCTTAGCCTAAGCAGCCAACAAAAACTTAATTCACACAGGAGAACCGGCCACAATGCAGTCCATAAGTAATTGGACTGCAAC
The DNA here is from genome assembly GCA_037974425.1 of Phenacogrammus interruptus. NCBI lineage: Eukaryota > Metazoa > Chordata > Actinopteri > Characiformes > Alestidae > Phenacogrammus > Phenacogrammus interruptus. Next base: position 12,792,372 of record JBBPCW010000037.1, read on the forward strand.
CCAATGGTTGGCGTTTTGGCTACGTTCACTGGATTTCCAGTGTCTATGACGTTAAAGTAATAATCGCAAGCTCAGATTCGAGTTTAATTTCAGGAAGCAAAAGTGAACACACATGTTTACGGTATTTAGCAGACGCTCTTATCCAGAGCAACGACATACACTTATGCTTATAAATATAATATACATATATACATACACATATGTATATACATACTCAAACATACATACACAGATACACAGCATAAACATTCAGAACTATATAAATGCACAGAAATTGCCATTTCGGTCTGTTTAATGTGCTCAGGTCACACAAATGTAATCAGTTCATTTTGTGGCACCTGTCTTGGATATCCCTCTGGTTATTCCAATTTTTCAGCCTCACGTTGAGCTGCTTTGATGGCAATGGCCTGTTTTCGGCCCACACCTTGAGAGATAACCAGACTCCGGATGCAAATGCTGCATCTAGAATCCACTGTAGGCTGTCTATTAGCTCTCTTGTGCATGAACTAACCATGCAATCACATACAGATGGCCAAAAAACAACCGAGCAGCCACTTGGTCACAGCTTGCAAACAGTTCACCAGATTTGGACATAAATACCCTCGAATTAAAGCAGACAGCAGACTCTTAAACTTCATAGTCACTGTCTTTATTTCAAATGGGCTGGAATATAGAGCCTAATACCAACACTGTAACTGTCTAGTTACTTAGAGGCTACGCTTTACTGGCAAACAGTTTAGTTGATATCCAATTTCATTAGATCAGGAGCATCGACTGCCAGGTTGCTTTCATTACACGAGTAGGCTTGAAGCATTCTGAACTGGAGGAGGCGGCGGCTTGCTTGTTCAAAAGGAAATTAGCCTACTGAACTGTTTAAACCACACAGAGGCTCATAAATGCCTAGCGAGCGCTCGTTAAAGTCAACGATAAATGTGCCCAAACAGCATAAAACAGCAAAGGATGACAGTTCAAGATTTTACTACCCAAGTCAAAAACAACAGGAGCTTTTTATATCACATTCTCAGCATGATAATGACTTTTTGCACTTTTGTGTCTTGTAAGACTATTTTGCAAGGTAAAAGAGCTATTATTAGCAAGTAAACGAAACTGAAAACTGCATCACATGTTTAATGAAAACTGGTCAGGTCTGCTCTACACACTAGTGGTGGATAATCACAAAAGCTGTAATTATATCCAAAACAAGTTTTTGAGGCATGGAAATTTAACCCAATAACATAGAGCCCTCGAGTTGTCAGCCTGGCAAGCTTGAGAAACTGATATTCTGGTGCAACGTATTTGTTTAAAGTAGAACATCCACTGAAACATTCCTATTTAATAACTGAATCTGCTTCACCTATTCATCATGGCTGCATATTAAGAGCAAAAACTTCTAACAAGGTTACCCACTTTATTAATGACTCAATGTCATTAAGACCTATTACTGATACTCAAATGCCAAAATGTCAGAACGAATCCCATTTGTTGCACTCGTTAGAAAATAATGATCTTACCTTAACAGTTTGGTCTAAGGACGCAGTAGCTATTCTGGCCTGAGGCCCCATCAGCCCGCAGTGGATGTCAGTGATGGGGAGAGAATGGCGGGATAAGACGTGCCGAGGCTCTGGGGTACGAGGTGAGTCCAGCTGAACAACACTATAACACAAAGGCATCCATGGTGAATTATAGCAGTGTAGCAGTGGAAAGATTGTTATTTTGCTTTATATATATATTTTTGGCATATATTTTGCTTCACTAAACCTTTGTGAATTCCAATTTTTCATGTAAGCTGTCCACTTAGTTCCAATATTATGCTGAAGCGGATGGATGCTGTTGCAGTGAAAAGGCTGTAGTTAGCACTGCTAGTGAAGTTTAAATTAGTGACGAATGTGTAACCCATGCGAATGTGCAACTAACTGTAAAAGTTTTAATGGAAAATTGTTTGCATTACCAGTTTCTCTGATGTTATGCAGGGAGCCTGAGAGATGCAAACCGCGTATGCAAACTAATAATGCCCCATTCTATAAAGGAGTTCAGTTAACATTTGCACTGTTAATTACAAATGTTCATTATTTCGGTATTATTTGCAACCACAGTTTCCATGAACAGGTGTTTGCAGCATGTCTTTTTATGTGCGTGTCCTAGCTTGACATACTGGCTAACACTAGCTAGTATGTAAGATAGCTAATCAGTGAATACAGCCTCAGCTACTGCGTTACAATGGTAAGGAAAGTCTGGCTTATCGAGACAAGAGGCCAGACATTTAATTCTTCTTCATAAAAAAAAACCCTAAAAAAGCTAGTTACTGGTTTACACTGTGTTAATGAGGCTTTTGGGTACTTTACAGGAACTTAATTGGAACTTTAATGGACCATGATGTACTCGTGCTATGTAATCCGTTCCACACCGGACCACGTTCAACCTCTAAAGTGTAGTTTGAGTGTGCTCGCTTCATACCTTGAGGAGCTAGGCTCAGGCACGGATCAGTTAGACACAGTCAAGGTACATCTAGTGTGATCACTAACCATGCCCCTGCACATTTAACAAACATGGTGGCAAAGGGATGACTTTGGTCTACATGAGACAGACAGTGTTAGCTGGAAATTTGGCCAGACGAGATAGGAAAGAAACCGGATACAACACAACAAGAACTCATAGATATGTGGTTAAATTCTCTCTATGCTATTAGTTCAAAGAACCATTCAACAATGTTGGACAACCTGAACAAACTGCAGGTTTAGTATTTGGTGCGGGACACACTTGGTAATTCAGCCACTCACTGGAAGAAAAAGGAAAAGCAGTGAGTGATGTGATGACGTAGGCGTGCTCAGGTTCAGAATATTTAATGTAATGTGGGTTCAGGCCAGTGAGGGAAGTGATGATGGGGTAGGGCTGGGCGATTTGGCCTAAATTCAAAATCTCGATTAATTGAACATTTTAACTCGATTACGATTAATGAACGATTATTTTATTTATTTGTTATTTTTTTGCCCTCATAGTTCACTGACAAGTTGCTCAGTTGTCTCAGTGTTTAAGCTCTCCATGCTCGACATGTCGGCGGAATGACGTAACAACGAAGCGGGGTCACATGACTCCACACGCAGTAGTGTTTTTAAAGGGAAAGTAATCGAAATAATCGACCTGGAAAAAAATTATCGATTATAGGTTCTGAATGTCGATTTCGATTACTTTTCGATTAATTGCCCAGCCCTATGATGGGGCCAAACTTAAATATTTAAAATTTCACTTAAAGTTTCACTTCATGTAAACTGTCTGTATTGCAGGGTTTTGCAATACCCCATCATGGACACACTCGCATGGTAACTGCCAAAGAGCTGAATATTGTCCAGTACTAGACTTGATTTGTTTTATTGAATGTTTAAAGTGTTGCAAGCCGTTTCAAACAGCAATATGCTGAAATATGACTCGTATTTTAACCTGAGCAATCAGTTCCTCTATATACTAGTAAACTGTTATATTGCACTTTTTCTTTTTTTTTTTTAAACCAGCCAAGACATCAAACAAGCAATTGTTTCTCCCCACAGACTCTGCAAGAACGCTCAGGTCTATGCGCACGGGGAGTGTGTCAGTTAGTTGAGATTTCAGGGCTCGAGTAACACACAAAAGCATCAGATATAACCCGAGCTTTCATCCCTTTTGATTCAGTCCTAGTGCAAGACCCACTGACACCAGACAAAGACAGCAAAGGAGTGAAGGATGAAAAAAAGAATAAGACAAAGAGCACATGAGAAAGAAAGACAAACACAAAGTAAGGGAGCAAAGAAACATATCTTGAGAGGCAGAAAAGGAGAGACGGTGGAAGGCAGAGGAACAGACAGAGGGACAGATAAGCAGTGATGAGAAAGAGCCAAGCCCCATTCTGTCAAACCCACCACGCGAGGCGCTACCCCTGGCTGAGCCGACCTGTCTGCTGCAACATCTGTGACGAACGTCACCCAGGCCATACAACGCCCCTCTGCCGTCACCTGCACACCCGGCCCTGTCACATCAGTCAAAACCCATCTGCAGACCTGCAGAGCCAGCACCACAGCTACACCTGCAGCTGCAGTCTCAGAGCATAATCCAGCTTTACACCTGTGTTCAACAGTGTAAAATGTTGCCACTTAAAATCTCTTAATATTACATTTACAGGAAAATTACTATTGCAATTAACATATTCTCATTATTGAATATTATAACATCATATCACATACATTCCATCTGTGCAAAACGCATTTATTTTGCTTTTATGTATTCTTGGTAATGAAATTGTTTCCAAAGTGGATGATCCTTATTTAGGACCGCACCTGGCGCTGATGGGAGACTACAGCATTCAGCTTCAATACAGGTGTGTGTTAGCAGTAAATATCTTAGTTATTCAATTGGCTTTTCTATCTAATATTTATTTAGATATCGAAGTATCATTTGTTGCATCCATGTAAACTAGCAAATGCAAAACAAGGAAGAAAGAAAAATAGCTATTTCAGAACTCTTGCAGCCTTTACCCTATCTATGCTACAGCACACAAAAATAAAATCATACAGTGTCAGATGTCCCCTTGCCCTGAGGAAATCTCAGCTGCCATCCTGGTTCTCAGAAGGCTCTACTGGCATCACAGGTAAAACTAAATACAAGTTCTCCCAGAGACCAACAGACGGTCCTCATCTTAGGACCATTATCAGTAAAGGTAACACAAATAACTGCACAATATAAGCCTCTATAGGGCTACTATCAGCAAACACCCAATGAGGTTTTACCACTACTGCATACCAACTGAAAATGGCTTTAGTAAACTGCAAATTCTTAAAACTATGGCTGTTCTGCATTTTCAAGCTTTCAATACTAGTTGCCATTTCCAGTCCAATATTTATTCTAAAAACAATAAACCCCAATACATTTTTTTTATTTCATAAGTAACCATTTTTAAAATCTTTGATACTGCAGTTCAAAATAAATCTAGCAGCTTATTTTATTTCAGAGAGAAGGAGAGAAGCAAGTGGGGAAATATAGCTGAACTTAGACATGCAGCTCCCAGTCCAAGGCTTAAAGAGCCTCTAGTTAGAGGGGGTAAAGTTAAACCAGCTACAACACTAGACTCATCTGCCTGGAGAGCAACCTCAACAGCAACAGCCTGAGCTCACCATACAGAACAGCTCAGAGTTCAAGTTTTAGTATCATCAGACTTGTCTAAAATCCATGGTATATCAGCCTCTCATTGGAAGTTTGCATATTTGAGTATTTTTCTTATTATGTTTGTCTATAATTTCTTAGGAATCTGCTTTCTTTTACCTGAAATGACCAGTGAAAGTCTTAAAAAATGCAAGCTAGGGCTGGACGATTAATCGAAAGGTAATCGAAATCGACATTCAGAACCTATAATCGATAAAATTTTTCCAGGTCGATTACTACCGCATGTGGAGTCACGTGACCCCGCTCCGTTATGTTACATTACTCCGCCGACATGTCGAGCATAGAGAGCTTAAACACTGAGACAACTGAGCAACTTGTCAGTGAACTATGAGGG
>JBBPCW010000037.1:12830394-12840529 GCA_037974425.1 Phenacogrammus interruptus
CCTGCTTCACTTGGTGAATGGGTTAAATGCAGAGGGAGAATTTCGTGCTGTTCACACTGTGTGCAGTGGTGTGTTCACGTATGATCAAATGATCACTTTCACTTCACTTTCACACTAACTTGCAGGTTGTGCAGGTCTCCATGCTGTTTGTGTGTCTAGAGTGAAGGATCTCCACACATGTGAGGTGTGTCTGTGTTCACTGCTGCATGTCTCTCGTCTTGTTGTGGTTTTGTATTTAGATTCCCCTTGCACCAACACTCCCGCCAATTTATTTGTGTGCACAAGCGAAGGCAGAGAGAGAGGTAAAAACACTCGACTTCTCTCAGGGCGGCGTCGACTCGTGCCTCTGAAGTCGACTAGTCGACGTTTGTGTTAGTACATACACACACACAGCTTACAGCATGCAAATGTATGTCCCTTGTACATGCAAACATAAATAGAAATGCAGATGTACACTACAGTTTCAATAGACACGGTTAAATGACAGGAGTGGTTGATGTGAAAAACTCCACAAGGTGTGCTGACGTATCTGGCACCTAAACATTAGCAGCTAGCCCACGATTCGCAAAATATATATACAGTAAACCCCCAGTTTTACACGGATCGGGACTCGCGGATCCAATCACACACGTTTGTTTTTTTAGAACGATACTGATCGTTTTATGCAGAAATATGCAAAACAGCACGGAACCAGCAAATATTCTCCGCTTTTTTTTTTCTCTTTATTCTGGAAATATGTTTTTTTTCTGGCTCCCCGTGCATGGCCGTCGGTACTTTAAACCTCTCTCGCTCTCTCATTCGCTCTCTCTCTGTTTCTCATTTGCTCTCTCTCTGTCTCTCTATTATTCTCCCTGTCTCTCTCTCTTACTCCCCCCTCTCTCTCTCTGTATCTCCATTACTTGCTTTCTCTCTCGTTCTGGAGCACACGGATCGTTTCTCTCTCGCTCTCCCTCACTGTATCTCTCCCGCGCGCGCCCTCTCTTTGTATCTCTCTCTCTTGCTCACTCGTTCTGGGTCACTCGGATCGTTTCTCTCTCTCTCTCGTTCTTGACTTTTTCGGAGTGCGTGTCTCTCTCTCTCTCTCTCGGTCTGTGTATCTCTCTCTCTTGCTCTCTCTCGTTCTAGAGCGTGCTGATCGTCTCTCTCTCTCTGTCTCTCTTACGCTCTCTCACACACTCTCTCTCGCATGCTCTCTCTCTGTCTTTGTATCACTTGCACGGATCGCCTCTCCCTCTCTCTCTCGTTCGTGGCATTTTTGGAGCACGCGTCTCTTGCCTCTCCCTCTCTCTCTCTTGCTCTCTCGTTCTGGAGCGCACAGATCGCCTCTCTTTTCTTTTAGGGTAATGTATTAAACTGAGTTTTAAATGAAACTATAGTGTTTTGGGAGCACATTTGGGGGCATATTTAGGGTTTACACTATTAAAATAGGCATTTTAAGGCATTTTTTTGACAAACACAACAACGCGATTTTTCATTATACGCGGGTGCTTGTATAACGTAACCCCCGTGAATAACGGGGGGTTACTGTATATTATATACACAATATTAATTAAGATATTAACTGGAAACTGTAGAGAAGAAACAGTGTTTCCTAAAAGTTTTCCACTAAAACCCAGATCACAGAGAGGTCTGAATTGATAAAATAAACTAGGTCAAAACTGTTACACAGCATCAGATATGGGCTTCACAGACATGGGATCCTCTGGGATCTGAAGCCTCCTCTTACAGCTCTGAAGCTGGGATGTAGGGGTGGGCTATAGACAATATGTTATTACATCCCCACAAATGTAATTGGGATGTAACAGTATGGCCTACTGTATCTTTCAATAAAAAAACCTTTCAGTACACAGGCATAAAATTATACACTTAGCAGAAAGTTAGCTTCAGGCTAAGGTCTTAACTTATGAGAAATATGTTCAGGTTTAGTGCATGTGTCTGTCAGTTCAGTTCTGAGTATATATTCCACTAGATTACATTTAGTTTTATACTATTTTAAGGCCTAGTTTTGTTTAGTGATTACATGCTGCCGTCTGAATGTACCATTCTATCTCTAATATTTTACTTTTGTTTGCTGAAATAAACTGAAAATGAAAACATAAACCCATTAAAATTGACAACACAGCCTTGTGAAAAAGATCTATTGCAAAAGTAAAAGCCGTAAAGCTACAGGATTGCTATGAGAATCTTAAGAGTTAATTCAGACAATTATGATGAATACTACAGTAACTGTAAAAACACTGTTCAAATAAATATACATCTGAAAATACTACAAGCCACTAATGACAGCCTTGTCTCTACAGTCTTTGTCCATTTGATAAACTACATTGACCCTTTAATAAACTGAGCACTTCTTAGTACTATTGTAGACTGCTTTATAAATGAGGCTTGCTGGTATTTTGGGAAATATTGGGGAAAGGACTTCTTGTATGTAATATTTCTCTAATACTGCCTACACTTACTTTAAGCTAACTCAGTGGAAACAGAGGAAGATATTTGATATAAACTCACCTGAGACAGCTTGAAACACCCCAGAGTCACATAAGAAACGAAACCCAAAAAAGAAGAAAGAAATTCAGCTTACATTGCACATCTCATGTTTCTTTGATTATACTGAAAATTCAATAAATCTCTAGGCAGAAAAGGGGGAAATACAATACAATATTGAAAACATCGTGGAAAAACTGAATTTGCCATGCTAGTTTGACATAGCACTGTAAATAGTTTAACATTACAGCGAGCAGGAAGGAGCTACACAGTCAGGCTATGAGGAAGGCTTGACATTTACCAAAATAGAAAATACAGAAAGAATGGTTTAAGAAAGAGAATACTACAACATTCTAACACCATAAAGTCAAGGCTGCAAAGCTTTGTAAACACTGCACTATAGCTATATTTCTGTGGTCAAGAGTACATCTTTGTTATTTACTTATTCATATGCTTGCAGCGTTTCAATGCTTTCATGTTTTCATGCACCCTTGGCGGCTTCAACCCCTCCAAAAATGGCTTTATTAATTGATAAGAGGAGCATTTATACCAGCCATCTTAGGCACACATTGTTTCCTTGAATCCTTCATAACACTCAGGTCAGATTAAAAATGAATAACTTTTATTCAGTGCAGACCCATATGGCCGTTCCATATGGCTTAAGAGAAGCAAACTGGGTGCACTAACTTGAGCAGAGACAGGAGACAAACAGCAGAGCAGCTGGAGAGTATGTTAGACTGGATGCTTTTAGCTTTCATTGCATGTAATTATTTTGAAATAAAGAAATACTACATGAGGTTTAAAAGGTACAGAAACTGATGATCACTGGATATTTAAGACACTTTCAAATTTAACTGTTCTATTATTTCTGCTTTATTAAGAAGGGGTCTAAGATATATGGAAATTCAGAACAAGTGCTGTCCAGATGTCCAAAGAAAAAGGTCAGTCAGCTGCAAAATAAAAGGCTCTATGGCAATGAGTGGCCCTGATGTGTCCATGGAACGATTCATTTCCACAGGGGCTAGAATTAGTGTCTCTCTCTGGTCTGCTGCCATATGAGGCGGTGTTAAATGAATGTGTATGCAAGCGTGCAATAAACACACGCTATGCTAAAAACAGTCCAAACGTTATAATGACGAAAAAAGTAATGCATGTAATTTACTTCAGTAAACATACAGAAAGAGAATACTTTCTTTTTAATTTTTTGGTCGAAATAAGTGCTAGGCATTACTTTGGATCTGAGACAGGGAGCTGTTAATTAAGAAACGGCATTGAATTATTTCTGTGAAAGTGTATATCTCTAAGGACGAATCAGAACCTGTGGGGCAGCGATGTTGAGACCCGCACTGATTAGTTCAAACTTCTCTTGGGACTTCTCCCGGACAAGCCGCGCTGCTTCCTTTAATTCTTTGAACTGTTCTGAGAACTGTAAAGAAAGTGAATGAATCAGAAACCAATTAAACATCGTCTTCACTATTACAGGACTGCACGCTAATGATTAACATAATATCGGTCTTTGCCATTCTGATTTCACAGAAGGCATGCAAATTACCCTGCTCACCAATCAATTGACAATTAGTATAAATGTCATTATTATACCATTATTATACCAACAGAATTCGGTCTATATTGCACAGTTCTTTAGATGTGGCTGAACTACATACTCAGCATATGATTCTTTTATGGTTTATATCATCATAGACAGAGAAGTGTTGGTGAATAGTTACTGCCACATCTTGTTTAGAAATCTGTTTACCTGCTGAAGCTGCTGCTCTGTGGAGAAGCCTAAGCCATAGACAGTGTTCGCCCTGCTGTCTGCCCACTGGCCGAATTTCTGTGACGTCTTGGTGAAGGTCATGTTGGGTGTAATGGTGCTATTTATAATTGCCTGTATCAGAGTGAATGTTAAAAGAGGCACATTTATCAGTGAGCAAGAAGCTGCCATGTAATTAAAGAGTGAGAAAACTGCACCTTTAAGCTTATAATGAAGCACCGTACAACCAGGAGTCTGGATCTCTCACCTTGGTGCCTCCTACACTGATGATGCGATATACACTCCTGCTGGCATCATAAAAGAACGAGACGGTGACGGCATGCTTGCTGGCAGGGATCCAATTTCTCTTAGTGGCTGGATCAATCTGGAAGACGTGCGCCTTTGCACTGAAAAGTGGCTGCTCCCTGTGGTACACAATATTATTCAGATTACACACACGACTTCATTAACAAGACTGAAACATAACACTTGCAATTGAGGAATTCGACAGCCACAGGTTACTCAAGAAGGCATAAATACAGATTTACAAGCGCTAAAGATTTATATAATTTTATGTGGTCAGAAATAAGCTGAAACTAAAAGTTTTCAATAATATAAATACAAAACAATTTACTGATAAATAACCTTATTACTTAACCTTAAAACAAGCAAATTAAGTGTGTTGAAACACAATCATGTATGATCTTACTTACCAATTAACTTGTCACAGTTATTACAGTCATCTATTCAACTGACACTAACCTTTATTGAAAGTTAAAGTTTTTTTTCTTCACCTATAAAAGTTCATTTTCTGGACATCTGAGGTTTTGCTCTGACAGCTATATGTTCATGGTACAAACAGAATGTGCATTTGGCATATTTTTACAGGGGTTACGTTACAAGAGCACCCACGTATATTGAAAAACCATGTTGTGTTTTGGTTAAAAAAAAAAAAAAAGCCTAAAAATGCTGTTTTTATAGTATATTTTATAACTCAGTTTAAAGCGCTACCCTAAAAGAAAATGTAATAGTAAACCCGTATTCAAATTTAAATTTCCCACCGAGATATGCAACTCGGAATGTTGCGGGACAAAAGTATTGGGACACCGGGGCGAGGTGAACAGTTCTTAGACAATAACCCCTGATCTGAGTTCAGTTCTCAAAATAAATGTGTGTGTGACTGAATCCACGACTTCTGATCCGGGTAACACTGGGGGGTTACTGTATATCAGCAAAATTATCTACTGAAAACAGATATGGAAGGAAACATCCACTATGTCAGTTTGTTTTTTTGCCATTTCTATAGAACTGCTTTGCCCCATTTTAAAGTTGGAGGGGAAAGGACTGAGCAAATGCATGTTCTTTCAACTGCTACTCTCAGCCTCTGTGATGAGCTGGAAATCTAGGTCTGATGAACTGTGGGACTCTCAAGTTTTAAACACAGCAACTGCAGAAAAACCCTGTGGGTCTAGGATTGACTCTGAAATTATTTTAACACAGAACGGCAACCATGCATAAGCTGTGGGTTCAGTCTTTAAACTTAACCGCTCTTCATCAGCTTTGCTACAAGAACTGACTAATAGGGGAGGGCAAATAAAAACATATAGTAATTATTCATGTAATTTCAAACACACACTGGCATTTCCACATTAAACTGCATACATGCACCAAATAATGCATTAACAGATGCCTTCAAGGCATGTCATGGTGTGTGAGAATAATAATAAAAACAACATTTGTTTCATTGTTACAGTAAACCTGATAAGATGCCAAATATTTGACAAAAACAGGTTGTTTTGTAACTAGATAATTATTTTTTATACAAATTCAGAGTAAAAACATTTTACTCTTGTGGGAATAGGTTGTCCTCCTGAATACATCTTAGTGGATGATTCAAAAAAAGTTAAATCATTAAAAAAACTATGACATGCTATTATTCTTCATCAGCCTTATTAATGAGGCCCACAGGCTGGAATGACAAGACGTAATGGACAGCCTTGACGTCCTCATCAGAAACCCATCAGGGGAGTGTTTGCTGAAGGTCAACCACCTATGTCCCCTAGTTTCCGCATCTAATTTTATGTCTGGAGCAGAGGCAGCACTCAGACATCTTCCCCAAGAGCAATTACCAAAAGAGGCGTAGAAACAACTGACAGATGGCTACGTCCATACTTTCCCTTCCATTTCAGAAAATTTTCCATTCTATAACAGGATCGTTCCACGCATTTTTCACAGAGCCCCTTCAAGAAATGCAGGACCATCTGATTCACTAATCATGAGGCCTCACTGTCACAGCAGCTCTGTTGGCAACTGCTCTACGGTTGGCCCCAGGAGACGGTTTGTTTGAGAACAGTCTATCTCAGTTCTCTGTCGCTCACTCATACTGTAAATGAGGATGTGAATTCATGCCAGTGTGGCCAAAAAAGAGGAGCTTAAATGTACTGAGTCAATTAAAATATTCCATCTAATGTAATGTAATCCATCATTTTATGTAATGTAATCTATTTTAAAGTAATCTTTCATTCCAGTGGTTATGCAATGAATACAACAAAAACACAGTTTTAAAAACACCTTTACATTGTTTTTATTTGACCTGAATTTGAATGGCATTCACTACTGACCTGGAGCTGCACCCACGAATGTGTTGCCAGAATGACAAAAATCCCCCTGAATTCAAAATATGCGCAGCCTTGAGGCATAGGACAATCTTGGGGTAGGGGACATAACTGGCATTTAAAAGGGTTTTCTCTCACATTCCTGAAAGATAATTTATATCTGACTGTTTCCCCTGAGGCAAATATCTCGAACTGTTTTATTAGCTACCAAAAGACTAATTTCCCAAAACCTATCCACTGATTTTGACCCATGCTGCAGATTTGTTTAGATTTTTGTGCAATTTTATCCATTAAACTTTAGGGCTACAGTACTTTCAAAATTACATACAGTTAGTTCCATAAGTATCTGGACATTGATGCAATTTTGTAAGTGTCTGTCTCCACAATGGATTTGAAACTAAACATTCAATATATGATGGAAGAATAAACTTTCAGCTTTAAGACAATTAACAAAAGAATTGCATAAAGGTATATATAAAATTATTGTTAATACTTGAAGGAAAATCCTTAACATTCAATGACTGCCTGAAGTCTTTAACCCATGGAACATCACCAAACGCTAAGTTTCTTCTCATGAGATCCTTTTCAGGTCTTTACTCCTGCTGCCTTCAGTTGCTGCTTGTTTGCTGGTCTTTCTGACTTCAGTTTTGTCTTCAGTAACTGAACAGCTGCTCTGTTGGGTTGAGATCAGGTGACTGCCATGGCTAGTGAAGAATATCTCATTTCTTTACCTCCCATTTCTCATGAGCTGTCCCTTTCTTTCTCAATGCTTTACTTCACATAATTATTCTGTTAGTTGCTCTTGGTTACATTCGTCCAAGGAACTTTATTCCAGACCCAGGCAGGCTTTAAAGATGTTTTCTGGCAACGTCTGGCTGTCCTTTTCTTCATTGTTCCCAGGGGCTTGCATCTACAGGTGAACCCTCTTTATCTTGATTGTAGACTTTGGCAGTGACACACCTAGTTCTTGAAGACTGCTCTTGACCTGGTTAGATGTTGGGGGATTTTCTTCAATAAGGAAAGAATTCTGTGATTATCCAATTTTCTTAGATGTCCTCCATGATCTCTCGGGGCTTTTGGTGTTGCTGAACTCACCAGTGCATTCTTTCTTTTTACAAATGTACCAAATTTTTACACATGTACCAAATTGTTTATTTGGGCACTCCTAAAGTTCTCTGACAAGCCTAAGGATGGCCTCCTTCACTTGCATAAACACCTCTTTGGTACTCATGTTGAGCTCCAGTGAACAGCTACCAAATGCAAATTCAGTGTTTTGATGCAACTCCAGACCTTTTATCCACTTAATCTGTAATGAAATAACAGTCCAAACACTTCTGAGCCTCTGAAAACCTTCGTTAAACCACTTAGATTTACATCTGAGAATCTAAACTTTTGTCACATCATGATTCCTCAATTTCAAATAACAATTGCATCAATGGTCAAATACTTATGGACAAAACTGTATTACTATACTGGATATACCATACTGGTGAAGATCATTTATTATGACAGATGCAAAAAATCCAATACATTTAAAAGAAACGCCTTTCTATTAGTCATCTCAATCGACCTCAATTTAAATGCCATTTGTTTCTAGCCTGAATAGCCTAGATATGCACCCACACCGTGTTGCCAGATTGACACGTAATCCCCTTCAATTCATTATAATTACCCAGTGTAGTCCATATATTAGTAAAACTATAACGGCTAAAACCTATAAACCTTGCAACTTAGAAACCCCAGAACACGTTCACAGAGCAGAACACATTTTACACATTTACTTTATTTATAAATAAATAAATGAATGAACCGGAGGAGTGTAATGCAGGCGATTAAAGCAGCTCACATTTCAGCCTGGACTCCAGCAGAGCTGAGATTGCCACGTTCAAAAAGAGACAGGGCAAACCGTGTGGCTGTACTAACAGAGTCTGCACCATAAACTGAAAGAACAACGATGAGAAAGCAGAAGTTACAAGTAAGAGCATTCAGTGCTGACGGGACTTAACAACAAAAAGACAGTGAAATTAAAGGACGAGAGAGTGAAACTCACCCCATTTTTCTTAAAACTGTCCTCAAAACCACTGCGTTTGGAAGTGTTCCGCGCAGCAGGGTTTAACCTCCTCCTCCTCTGAAGTATTGACTTCTCTCGGTGTAAATAACAGAGTGTTTTTCTGTCTTTTCCCTGAGCTCTGTGAATGTGTAGAGCTCGTCAGACTCAGTTGTTGGGATTGTTCTCCAGTGTTTTGTCCGTTATGTGTTCTCTGAGGGCTACGGGTCTCCTTTGTTTGTATTAGCTCCACCGAGTTTGTTTTTTTCTTGCCCCTTTTCAGGCCTCTCACCCCAGTCTGTGTGACATGTGGAGCCTTTGCTGTTGAAAGAAAACAAACATTTTCATTTTGAACAAATTCCTGGTCAGGAAATCCTTTTAAACTCGTCTGTGCAGCTGAAGCGTGTGGTCAGTTGTACCCAGTGTTTGAATTGTGGCAACTCGTGAGTGTGTTCTGTCGCCGTCTGCCGATAGTATCGTGTATTACAACACAACCAGGCAGGCTGAAAGATCGTAAGATTAGATTAGATAAAATAAAATATTATTAGATAAGATACAATTTTATTAGTCCCACTGGTGGGAAATATGCATTGTTGCAGCAGCAAAGTGGATAGTACAAAAGCAAGAGCGTCATAAACAACAGATTCTACTGTCGTTGTAGAACACGACATAATAGGAAAAACTATACAAATAATGAAAAATATAATCATACAAATTTGCGTGTGAATATATATGTACACACACACACACACACACACACACACACACACACACACACACACACACACACACACACACACACACACACTTAACAATATCAATGTAATTAAATCAAATATAAAACCAACGCTATTTGCTACTACAGGGCATTCACGTTGTATCTAGTCTATGTATTTTAGAAGAGTCTCATTTAGATCTTTGTACAAGAATTCCAATGTGCGTGGACTGCTGGTCTCATGCAGAAATGGCAAATAAAAATCTTGAATCTTGAATCTAATGTCCCTGTTGGTGTAATGGTCAGGTGTCCCATTACTTTTGTCCCTATAATATGTATAATATATATATAATTATATATCGGATGGTTTTCGCATGGATTATGCGTCACATTATTTTTGTTCATATTATATATTGTATTACATATTATATGAACAAAAGTAATGGGACGCCTGTCCCCTAGCGAAAACCAGCCGACGCGTAAAGCATCGCGCACCCACAAGCACTTTACTTTCAAAATAA
>JBBPCW010000037.1:12852846-12867123 GCA_037974425.1 Phenacogrammus interruptus
TAAGTTCTGCACTAACTTACCCTTGAACTTACCCGGTTATGTAGCATAACCTGCTTTCTGGAATACCCCCCAGCTGCCCCAAATCTGTCATGACGCTAAATTGTAAGCCTTAAGTAGCCATTTGGTGACACAGAAACCATATATCATATCATGTTGGCCTTTAGTCGCTTTAGTCGTGAGTAAAACGTACATTTGCTATAGGTGTACAGTAATTTGATTGTGATTGCATTACTCACCTCTATTCTTATTAGTTTACACGTGTGGAGAGACGTCAGTGCTCTTCAGATCGCCACTATTGTGTTTTGTGGGAACGATTCATCATGTTAGTGAACAAACACATAGTCACAGCCTGAAATTGTGAACGGTAGAGTGTTGTTCAACGGTAGTGCCAGTTCGGCAACACAAGTCTTTGAGATCAGAAACGTGGTCTAGCTCGACTGTCGCCTCCCCCTATTTTGAGAGAGGGATGGTATGTTCCAACGTCATCGCCCGGCAATCAACACAACAGAACTCTGAGAGTCAACACACACAAAGCAGAGCTAACTTCGGGCTACTGGGCACGGTGAGACATGGACGAAACTCGTGAGGAAGACAGCTTGAAGTCTGCGGAAACTAAGTGACTGTGTTGCTGCTGGGCTGGATGGTAGTGGAAAATGCCACGGAAAAGATTAAGCTTGTTGCTGGAGCTGTGCCAGTCGCCCAGCTAGCTAGCTGAAGGTGGCTAACATTAGCTAGGTAGCTAACTAAAACAAAGCATGAGAGGAGTTCAAGTCCGCGTAGCCTTTTCTGGTTCTCTTTGCCTGCTTTTGAGGTTCATATGCAGTTGAGAGTAGGGGGGCTTGCTCTTCTGAGCGAGTCTCTGGGTTACTGGTGTATATTACGAGACACTTGACTCCAAGAAGCTATCCAGTGAAATAAGTTTCAGTACCATGTCTGACCCAAGTTGCTGGAGTGGAGTAACAAGTAACAAATCCCATTTCGTGACTGGAGCGATGCTTAAGCGGTCCAAAAGGTAAGTAAAATATCTTAAGTCGTGGTCTGTGTGTCTTCGGAGTGTAGTTTTTTTTTCTCTGTGCAAGATGACACTGCCCTATTGTTTTGAGAGCCTGTAATGTGGTTTGTGCTGCAGGAGGACATGACAGCATTGCTCACTGTCTTCTTTGACTTAAGCTTAGAAAATGGGATTGTCCCGATTTATGGTCACTAATGCATAATAAGTGATAAAATGGAATCAGGACACTTACACCCATGGTCTAGTCATTTACTTAACTAAATGTTATCCCAGTTCATTGGGTTTTTTTTTCATGACACTAATTCACAAGCAATAATCATTCCTGAGTAGGTGTGCTGAAAAATAGCTGTAATGTCTCACTTTTCACCCTGGTTTCCCTCGCACAGTGGTTCTGTGTTAAATGTGTAGAACTTAGGAGTATTTGCCACCATAGTGTGATAGAACTGCACCTGTTGGTTTTTGTTGTGATGCTGTGTCATTTAACCGTGCTATATTTTTTGTGTCTTTTGTCATAGCTGCAGGAGCAGTAATAGGAAGAGTCTTGGTGTTGGGACGCCATCACCAACACGCCCTCTGTCCCCCCTCTCGGTCCACACAGGTGAGAGTTACTGTTATAAATTGTATTTATTGCTTTTGTACAGAAGTCCTAATGTTGCACAGCCAGACACCAAGATCAGGATCTTATTTATGTGGCTTGATGAGTTGGCTGTAGTTTGTAGTGCCTTGACTGGGCTATGCACTATGCACTTGGTAACTATATAACCCGTAAATGTATTGAACAGCTACGTAATGTTACTGAATAAGCTGGCATTAGCCATGTCTTTGAAAAGACTGTGTTCAGATATTGACCTTAAAAGCTAAGTTAAGTACTGCCTCATGTAGAAAGATGGGGAGCACAGAGGTGGCTACAAAACATCTGCAGTATACTAGTGAATGTCTTGATCAGTTCTCCTTTCCTAACCATAATCCTGTGTCAATTAATGCCACAGTTCTTGCTTTTTTCTCATTACTTTGCTTTCCTTCCAGCTGCCAGCAGCCCTTTAGACAGTCCAAGAAATGTGTCTGCTATTGCCTGTCTCAACTTCCCTTTCGCCCGCAGGTAAGTAATAGTTTAACATTTATCTGCTGGCTGACGGACTGTGTTCCCAGGGAACATCTTTCTTACGTCCAATCATTAAGCGGTGTCTATTTTGTGCACCATCTTAAATTCTGACAGTCTTTTTCTTCACCCCCCTCTCAGCCACCTGGCTCGAGCTGACAGGTAGCAAATCTCTTCTTCACTCTGATGTTTTGCATGAGATTTGTAAAGACAGCAATTGTGTAATGTCCTTAAAACCTGAGCTTCACACGTTACCAGACTTAATCCAAATTGTGCAAAGCATTTAACTCTCAAGCTATCTTAGTTATCTGAAGTAGAGATGAAAAAGGTTTTTATTACAATAATTACATAAGACGTTTATTCTTACTGACAGCCTTAACATGTGTGGTATTTTGCATGCCCTGTGATATCTATTGTTGGCCGTGTGATCATATATCTTATTGTAGTATTGCCAGAAGAGTAATAAGAGCAACACTAATTATGACAAGCTGGTGAATATAACACAACACTAAAACAGATAACATGACCAATATTTGAGATGCATGTCTCATGTCAGATGTGATCATTTTCAGTACTGTCTTTAACCGTGCCAATATATAAGTGCTGTTTTGTTACTTTTCAGAGCGGAAGGTAGAAGGTGGTCACTGGCCTCTCTTCCATCATCTGGCTATGGCACCAATCCCCCCAGCTCCACTGTCTCTGTGAGTACCACTTTTTTAATGGTTTCATTTACCATTTGAAATTTCCAACTGCTCTTTAAATCGTGTGTGTTTGTGGTGGTGAGGAATGTAATGTTGACTGTAGTGTGTTTTAAGTTAAGATCACTTTTCTGTATCCTATAACATTTCCATTTGGCTGTAACAGGGTTTTATTGTGATTATGACCATATGTGAAATCCCAACCACATTCAATGAATTGTATCTGATCCTAGTTTTTGGTTAATAAGCAAAGTCCCTTCCATCAGTCAAAGACACAGAGGTGAGTCTCTTTCTAAGAGTGTAATGACTCTCGTTGCAGTCCTCTTCCTCTTCCCAAGAACGCTTGCACCAGCTTCCATACCAGCCTACACAGGATGAGCTCCACTTCCTGTTTAAACACTTCCGTAGTTCTGAGAGCATGACTGATGAGGATGGCCGACCCTCATCGTTCATACGCCCACGGTCCCGTAGTCTTAGGTAATCTTTTCAGCCTCAAACCTAAACAGACTGGTTTTACATTGAATCCATCTTCACTGTTGGAGTTCGATACAATGTCAGACATAAATGTTTTGAATGCATCATATTCATACTTCATAATGAAGTACATCAGTATTACAGTGAAAGCTTCTTATTCACAAAATAGAACTGGATTGAAATATGTGTAGAACACCGATAATTCAAAATACAGGCGTTGTTAGTGGTGAAAGTCTGTGCTAATGCTTTGTTACTGCGTGGTGTAAAAGAGCCTAGTGAGTAGCTGGAGCTCACAGTGTAGCTCACTGTTTTTAAGGATTCAGCAGGTCTCTGTAGATTAGATTCTCTCCCACGCACAGCTTACCACGCAGATATACACACTCCTAATGCTACCTACTCTTGAGTGCAACTGCCATACACTACAATTAGGTCGTTATAGCGAGTTAAGTGCACCATTACTATGTAGTACATTCAGTGTTGTAGTGTAGTGGAATATTTTTCTTTTACATCAAACAATTATCATTTTAGGGAACTGTTCAAACATATTGAAACAATAAATTCCTATTTTCTTTTACAGTCCTGGAAGAACAAGTGGCTCATTTGACAACGAAACTGTGATGATGAACCATGTTTACAAAGAAAGATTTCCTAAGGTATATATATAATTAAATATTAGTTTGTTTTAAATGTTATTTTTGTATGCATTTATACATATCAGTGCCTCCTGTGTCCTATATAGTCAAAGAAAACACATATTCAAGTATTTGTTTTTGTTCCTTAATATGCTTTCAGTGCATGTTTCCAAACATAAGGTCTTTTGAAATTTTGCTTGGGATTACTAACATTAGTGTTTTATAGCGAAACCAGTGTTGGCAGTGACTGCTATCTGATGTCAACAGTGGGAAGTAATTAGCCTAGTAAATATTTTTATTTAAATCTCTATTGGCTGATTAGCTTAAATTCATAATATTTCCAGGTACCATTGCATATCGGTCCATTAAATTCTTGTAATTTAATGAATTTGATATTTGCATATTATTGAACAGCCTGTACTGACAGGTATGTTTGTTTTTTCTATGGGTTTGTGGCTTTTTCCTTTCAAGTACAATAATTACCATAATAACAAAAATGGAATGGTTGGTTTCCTTTCATTTTAAAAACATTTACTGTTGATTTTACTGTAAATCCATTGCAATGCTTCAGGTAATCTAATGATAAGCTTATTATTTGCAGGCCACGGCTCAGATGGAGGATCGCTTGCTGGACATCATCACACAGTGCTCTCCAGACAGTACTTTGCCTCTAGGAGATGGAGTGCTGGGCTTCATCCAGCACCAGCTGGTGGAGCTGGCCAGAGATTGTCTGGACAAGTCTCAGAAAGGCCTGGTTACCTCCCTCTACTTCATAGAGCTGCAGGAGAAATTGGAGAAGCTCTTGCTTGAGGTGAGACCCGTGTCTTCCACTGAGAATTTGTACAATCTACATTTATTCTAATGCTTTTCTACCTGTATTAAAGCTTCATACTTTGCCATATTTTTCAGTTGATGAGTATTTGTTTCTTAAACTGCCATTAGGCCTACTTGAGGCATGTTATAAGAACCGTCAATGTATTTTTAAATTGGTTCCTAAAATTAAACATGCCAAACATGTATTTTAAAGCTGTAGAATAAAAGTCCAAAGAACTTTGTCTGTGGAAATTTGTGCCCATTAAGTCAAAAGAGCATTTTGTGAGGTCAAGCACCAGTGTTGGACATGAGGGCTTGGCTTGTGATTGAGGTCCCAGTTTATCCCTTAAATATTCACTTGGGTTGATGTCAGGGCTCTGTGCAGACCACTGGAGATTCTCCATGCCATGCTCGTGAAATCTTGTCTTTATGGATCTTGTAGGGGCACAGGTATACTGGAACGGGTGCCTCACTCAAAGTGTTGGAAGCACATAGTTGTGTAATCTTTGTATGCTGTTATTTAACCCCCAAAATAACTCCAGACCAGTATCCATTTTCCACCAAACTTTACTGTTGGCACTTAATAGGTATCCACCAAACCCAAATTATGTCTCAACTGCTACAGAATCCTGCAGAGGTGTGCTTTACACCTCTCCAGACAGTGCTTGGCATTTCACATAGTGATATTATGCTTGTATACAGCTACTTAACTATGAAAACTTAATGAAGCTTCATATGCACATTTCTGCTGATGATGTTTCCAGAGGCAGATTGAAACTCTGTAGTGAGTGATGCAGCACGGTGTAGGTTGTTTTTTTCTGTGTTGTGTGATTCAGCATTTAGTAGCCCCAGTCCATGGGAGTGTATGGTCTGCAGCATCATGGCTGAGATACTTGTCCTCTATTCTTCTATTTCACAGTAATACCACTTAACAGTCCAGCAATGCAGAGGTTTCACAAAAGGACACATGCCAAAATCAATTACAATCGAATAAATTGTGGAAATAATTGAGATTTTATTTTTAGGCCATATCGCCCAGCTCTGTTGCCAGTGTTTGTCTATGAAGACCATGTGTCGGATGTACAAAAGGAAAAGGGTTTCTTTAAACATCTTCCTATTTTTTTCAGACTCGCATTAATTCATTAATTATTTTGAACACTAGCTGCATTGACAGTGAGCTGAGGTTCACTGCTGTGCAGTTTGTGGCTGGCTCTTGTCAGTACCAGGCGGAAGCAAGCAGAACAAACCCCCTGCTGTCACAGAGCGGGAAGTAACATGGCTTACATTCTCTGCGATGCTGTGCCTGTCACCAGCTTGTGCCAGCTTACCTCATCTCTCTCTTCAATTCTCTGCACTCATGATTGTTTTTTTTTTATTTTTTAGAAAGAACAATGGGTTCAGTCAAGCCACCTATAATAAAGATCGTAATCGTTCTTTATGAAAACGTTATTTGCAGAGCTGGAGGATCACGGTGGTATTTGGGAGGGAATTTCCCTCTCTGTGTCATCCTAGCCTGTGGCTCAGGGCTTTTGTTGGAAATGCAGAGTTTCCATTTGGCTGGAGTTTCATCAGTACGACTAGAGAGCTTTAGTTTCCATAGCAACCCCTACGCCCACCTCCTGGGTTGTGTGCAGACAACCCCAGGCAGGACTCATCGTTTGCTGTCAGATTGCAGGGCTGGTGTGGACATTATGCACAGAGCTAAGCTTATTAAAGTGTTTCCCACAGCCCTGAGTCACTGCCTCCAAGTATGCGGTTACTGGATTTTCTGAACCTCTAATAACTTCTTCCTTTGTACTCTTTCCGACTCTCTTAGCCATACACTGTATTTCGCGTTACACAGTGAAATAATTGGCCAGTTGTAAGAATTCAAATTCATAGTAGCATTTGTCCATCAATAAATGTAGTAATATATAGTGGTACATACTTATAAATGGTTCAGTAAATTAGTCACAAATAACACCACTAAGTATCCATGTGGTGCTAGTTGCTTTATATGAGCTATGTATCTTTTAGTTGAGCAAGACAGATGAAAGGCCATATATGAATCACTAATTTAAAAGTGCTTGGAGAAAATTGCTCATTATTTTGATGTGATACTTAGTGTTGATGTTTGTGGGGGTTTTTTTTGTTTGTTGTAGTTTTTTTTCCCCTATTCCAAATCCTCTGCTTTGAGCATTTGCTGTCGAAGAGATGACCACAGGAAGCATCTGTTGTACTGATTTGATGGGACAGCTCCTTTCCTGCTCTGGACTCCCATTATCTCTCTGTTGTATTTCAAAAGCAATGCACTCTCTGTTCCCTGATGTGTCACATTGTAAGCTTAAATTAAATCAGTCATGATGCAAATGAGAATTTAGACCCTGTATCTCTAAACGTATGAGAAGTATCACTTATGGCAACCCACACAGCAGTCACACGATTGCCTTTTCAAAACCTCTTTTACAAAATGCTCTCTTCTGTATTATTGTATTTTTATGTGAGGGACCCCTAATTTAATCAGTTTTATTTTCCTAGGCACTGGAGCGCTCAGAGAGTGAAGAGGTTACGGTCATCACCCAGCTTGTGAAAAAAATTCTCATTGTCATATCCCGCCCTGCAAGACTACTGGAATGTCTGGTAACAGATGCACTCAAGTGGAATCACTATCTTGAGCTTGGAGATTGTTAATGTTGTGTTACTGATTTTCATATTCTTAATTGGACTGCATTGCTAGGAGTTTGATCCTGAAGAGTTCTATCATCTGCTGGAGGCAGCAGAGGGTCACGCTAAAGTTGGCCAAGGCATCAAAACGGACATTCCCCGTTATATCATCAGCCAACTGGGCTTGAATCGAGACCCCTTAGATGGTATAAGATTAATTATGTAACACACATTATCATGCCTAGACTGAAAATGGATGCTCAGTTGTTTTGCCTTTTACCTTTGTAGAAGTGAGTCAGCTAGAGGAACACTATGATTCTGGACCCGCCCTCAGTGTGGATACTGAAGACTCTGAAGTAAGTAATCTTAAGTGACCATTTTCCTGTGGCACAGTGACCTAATAGGGACATCACAGCTACTAAAACCTCTCCTCCTGCTTTCACCAGGTTAAGTCTATGCCCACCCCACCTCGAAGGAAACCACTGGAGAGTGACTTTGAAACCATAAAGCTGATCAGTAATGGAGCTTATGGGTAAGCAGATCAGCTCAGAATACATGGCATTACACTGGCACAGTGGATGCAACACACAAACAAACCTTGTTTCCAAACTTACAGGTCATGCACCAATTATGATCAGCTTTTTGCCATTGTTGCCACAGATGCTGTCTCTTCATCACATGAGAAAACATGTATTTTACAGATTCTGCATCTGTTACCTTTCAGGGCTGTCTACCTGGTGAGGCACAAAGAAACTCGCCAGAGGTTTGCAATGAAAAAGATCAATCGGCAAAACCTGATTTTGAGGAATCAGATCCAGCAGGTGTTTGTGGAGAGGGACATTCTGACATTCGCAGAGAATCCATTTGTTGTCAGTATGTTCTGCTCCTTTGAGACACGTAGACACCTTTGCATGGTCATGGAATATGTGGAAGGTAAAGTTCTAGTGTAATATAATGACTTTGATGTTGTATTTTAAAATGTTTAACACATGCCACATTATTTTCCTCTGTATTCAACACAAAATTATTCAAATAATTAGCTGATTAGCAAGACCCACATTACCTGGACTGAAGCAGGGTTCTGACAGGTCCTTAAAAAGCATTGAATTCTTCAGTCTAAAACAAGGCCTTAACTGGTATTAAAATGTGTTTCAAAAATCTTAAAAATGCTAAGACATGGGAAGGAAGATATTATTAATGGTCTTTTTGTACATCACACAAAGTTGTCACTTCAACCAAGATTTTGTGGCATGGCAAAGCCGGTGCCAGACAGTGTACACACAGCAGGAAGTATTTCAAACCTGACACAGTGGGAATCAAGGCAGAGGAATCCCACATGTAGGCTCAGGAAACTCAGAACTGGCAA
The DNA here is from genome assembly GCA_037974425.1 of Phenacogrammus interruptus. NCBI lineage: Eukaryota > Metazoa > Chordata > Actinopteri > Characiformes > Alestidae > Phenacogrammus > Phenacogrammus interruptus. The sequence goes on from JBBPCW010000037.1 coordinate 12,861,584, forward strand.
GTCAGCATGCCAACAGACAGCATGTCTTTCCCAGTTCTTTTCCACTCTTTCTACCACGCTTTCACCACCATCAAGTTACCAGCATCATGACAAAAAGATGTTACAGTACAGTTTGAGCAGAATTGTCTCTAACCCTAATAACTGCTGCTGTTTTATTATTAATTTTGGAAAGTGTAATGTGGAAATGTTTTTAATTTTATTTTTAGGTCTTAAAAAGTCCTAAATCTAACTAAGCTTCAGGAACCCTGTTTGTTGTAAATCTTTAAAGATCTATGGCCTGGAAAGAACCTGATGTCTGTGTTAAAAGTTGTTATAAATACTGTTTTGAAGCTGTTTTATATCTGTGATGGCTGTTAAACTGTGATAAAAAGTTTGCTTAAAGAAAATGTAATTTGACAAACAGGTGGTGACTGTGCCAATTTGCTCAAAAACATGGGCCCACTCCCAGTTGATATGGCCCGAATGTACTTTGCGGAGACTGTCTTGGCTTTGGAATACCTTCACAGCTATGGCATAGTACATCGAGATCTGAAACCTGACAAGTATGAAAAATCCTTAACTTTTATTGTATCTGTTTATAATATTGTATTATTTATAATGTTTAACTGACTTAATTAAATGTTTTGAAATTTGCAGCCTCTTAATAACCTCAATGGGGCACATTAAGCTGACAGACTTTGGCCTCTCAAAAATTGGCTTAATGAATATGACAACAAATCTCTACGAAGGACATATTGAGAAAGACACCAGGGAGTTCATTGACAAACAGGTTAGAGGACACTTTGTGGATGCCTTGTGTGCATTCTCTCTGTTTATTTATACTCCATTATATATTGAGCTCTTGGTGTTTTCAGAGCTTGGCATAAATTCTGAATTGTTTTGTTCAGGTCAATATGAAAGTTTATTCAGAATGTTAGTGTATGCCAGTTAATACACTTTATGTAAGTGATTGGCTTCTTAATGAAGCATGAAGTAATAGAATTGATAATGAAACTGGCCGAATCTGAACTGCGTTCCATCTTTTATTTAGCTTAAAGATAAAATGGAGTAGATTTGAAATTCTTTTGATGTGAATTAAATCCCTCTGCAGGTATGTGGAACACCTGAATACATTGCACCAGAGGTTATTCTGCGACAGGGTTATGGAAAACCAGTAGATTGGTGGGCCATGGGAGTCATCCTTTATGAGTTTCTGGTGGGATGTGTGCCCTTCTTTGGAGACACACCTGAAGAACTTTTTGGTCAAGTGGTTAGTGGTGAGTACAACTGCTTGAGAGGTCTTTCATTTGTAGAATTTAATTAAAAGTAATCTTATTTATACATGTAAACAGTGACTCTGTGTCTATATTATATAGACTAAATACTGAACTGAATGTACTTGCCTTATCCACTTTACAGATGAGATTATCTGGCCAGATGGAGATGACGCCTTGCCAGTGGATGCCCAGGACATGATTACACGTTTACTGAGGCAAAGTCCCCTTGAAAGGCTTGGAACAGGTGATCTAGTAGTTGGCAGTCTCTGCTGATAAGCCACGTGTCATTTTACTGTTTATTACCTATACCGTATAAGGCATAGTGGACAGAAAATGAATTTTCCATTATCATCATTAAATATCAACATTGTGATCTTTTCTAAACCAAAGTTTTTCACTGTTATCATGCATTGTTCTAACAGTGCATTTTTATGCATTTACTCATGTTAAACTGTTTCTTTATGTTCTAAAATATGTGTAGGTGGAGCAACAGAGGTCAAACAGCACACGTTTTTTATTGGTCTGGATTGGAATGGGCTTTTGCGCCAAAAAGCTGAATTTATCCCTCAGTTAGAAGGAGAGGATGACACTACTTATTTTGACAGTGAGTAGCAGTGATGTTTTTCTCTCCATTAAATCAATTTGTTTGAATGCTTTGTATTTTTATGAATTTATTAATTTTTTTGTTTGTTTTTTAACCCAGCTCGATCTGAGCGTTACCATCATTTGGGGTCTGATGAAGATGATGAAACAAATGATGATGAGTCTTCCCTTGAAATTGGCCGGTTCTCGTCTTGGTCAAATCGTTTCAGCAAGGTTCTATTATTTGTTCTAAGAAATAGTAGACATCACTGAAAACATTTATTATTTTTATGACCCGTAACTAAAATGAGTGAGGCTTGATTAAACATTAATTTTAGAATATAACTTATGAATATATTATTCTATAACACGTTCTTGCTCAACCTTGCTTAGGTGTACAGCAGCACAGAATATCTGGCCACGCCATCCAATCTGAGTTTCTCATCTGACCGGAGTCACAGTGAAGAACATGAGGATCGTGTAGAGGGCCGAGAGAGCCACTCCCCTATAGAAATGCGAAGACAGAGCAGCACAGGTGCACAGGACACGAGGAGACTCTCTGGACAGAGAGCATGGTCAGTGGCAGCAGGTTCTCTGCGTTATTCTTAATGCCTTTGCTGGAATCTACTCTAATATATTTATGTACATCCCCTAGTGGTGGAGATACACAGACACCTTCAAATGATGTTGTTGTTATTGTTGTTGTTTTGTGTTTTGTTTCAATGCCACAATACCATTTCCAGAAAGTTATTTAAAGTAAAAATTTAAACCATACAATGATCTATATTGAATAATGAATTGTTCAGTATTGTTTGTGGATTATCTCATAGTTTGCTTGGAGTATTAAATCGCCAAGTGAACTATGAGAAATGACACAGGAGCACTTGATGTCTTGTGTGGGTGTTAGAACGTAATATTAAGTCTATAAGCCAGATAACTCAAGAGTTGGTAGCCCTGCACAGATGAAACAAGTTAAACCCTCAAGTAAAAGATAAGATAAACCTTTATTAGTCCCTCAGGTAGTAGATTTTTTTCCATCTCCACACCCATAAACTGAACAAGGGTGTTGTTGAGCTGATTATTATTATTACATTATTAAAAGAATTAATCTGTTACAAAACTATGAAAGTATTTAGTTGGCATTCAAACAACGCACCATTTACTTGGCCCCACTCATGAATAGCCTAAAAGATAGCTGAAATATTATACAATTAAATATTTTCTCTTATAAAATAAGTGTTTTAATACACTATTTATTCTTGAATAGTCCTACAGAGAATAGGCCTACAGAGTTGTTTATCTTTCAACAGTTTTTAATGCACTTGAAATCAAAGACTGGCAGCCCATATATTTACTGGAATCACTGGAAAACTTTCTTGCCTTTTCAGAAACACGACTGAGTGGTTGTGCTCAAATGGATCTTCCCTATTCTGTACTCGATTGGGATGTTTTGATTTTATATGATAAATTAATCCCGACTTTAGGAAAGTCTTTGTGGATGCACCCCCTCTTGAAATTGTGGCATTGCACACTTTAGAAGCAGATTTCCGCGTGTCTTTTTTAGATAAATCGGAACGCGCCACACGGTGTTGACTCTAATCCAGTCTGGCGCTATAGGTTTGATTGCATTGATTGTTTCTATTGCGTAAAAAAATGCACTTTCAGACGAAAATTTTTTGTTTGGCCCGGATATTCGGTACATCCCTATTAGTAACTTTGTCACACCAACACTAGTCACTTGAATTAAAGTTCCTAGAGTTGAGTCTTGAGTTTGTATCCTATGTTGTAGTCTGTGTGTGAAGTAGGTTTAGAATTTCTTATGTGCTTTTAACCTTAACCAGACAAAATTCAACCTGTTCCCTTTTTTTTATGTCACTTTGTACTAGCTTGCGCCCACGAGCCTCGTCCAGCTCATCCCAGTCCGACAGGTGTATCAGCCCTCTGGTGGTGAGCAGCACGCACAGCCTGGAGGCCATGCCACGGTTTGCGTTATCCACTGATGATGAAGGTAAGCACTCTGAAAACTCAGTTTCTGCGTTTACATGTGGACAAGAAAAACAAATCTTTTGAAAAACTGACAGTTTCGTGTCATACTATGTGCCACTCCAGTGACGTCACAGTATGCGCTGTGTTTACATTACATTTTCTTAGTACTAACTGCTCTGAACCTTGTTAGGAGTTCTGACCTTTTTATACTGGAGGTGTCGAATTAAATGCTGATGAGTCTTTAACTCAGACTTTAACTCTGTGCTGTCTAAACATTCTGCCCACTGAGATGTGCTACTGTGTCCTTCTGCACAGGCTTGGGATTCTGAGCTACCTAGCGTTAGGGAAGTTGGTTTGGTGATTAATATCTTAAAAGCTCTTTTAATGAGTGTATGTCACTACTCTGGGGTATGGTAATGACGCATCCCCCTCCTCCAAGGCTTCTGACTGGTCACCAATGCTATGCACTTTAAGGTTATATACCTGCTGCCTTGGCATGCTTTTGTTAACATTTTTATTTATTTATTTTTTCGATTTTGTGTGGGCAGAGATATTTTTGCTTGTGTGAATGCAAATTTTTTTAAGAAAAACTGAAAATCTCAGTTTTCAGAAATACCCATGGATATGGCCTTAAAGTTAAGAGCCAGAGAATCATAGGGTTGCTTTAAATCAGAGTAGAGCATTGCTTTGAAGTTTTAATGCATAATTAGAAAATGATTTGGGGCAGATTACATTTAATCACTGAATGAAAATAGTGCTGTAAGGGTGTTTACTCACATGTATTAATCTTTATGCTGACTGGAACACCCATTTTTTTAATTCACTTTGTAGCAGAGGTAGTTGTGTCCAACTTGCGGCGGATAAGACTGCGTAGCAACAGTACAGGAACAAAGCACTCATCTCCAAGGGAACATAGCAGTCCACGCTGCTTTGGCAACCAGCTCGAGACCCCTGACAGACAGCGTCTCTCTCCAGGGGGCAAAGTGCCGAAATCTGCCTCCATATCAACGCTGTCCCTCATCATTACTCCTGGTGAGAAACCAATAAGCGTGACTTTAATCTTAATTATTACATTTGTTCATTAAAAAGAACCCGACTGGGTTTCCCAGTACTTTTAGTGAACTAAGTAGTACACTTGACATTTGAATTTACTCCTAACAGTTTTCTGTCACTTTATTTCCATCCTGTTCAGATGATACAAGTGGAGGTCTTCAGCCCAGCCCCATTTCCCCACACTCCATCTCCTCAAATCCTTCCTCCCGCGATTCCTCCCCTAATAGAGACCTGTCGCTTAGCATCAGCTGCCTTCGCCCACCCATTTTCATTCACAGCTCAGGCAAGAAGTACGGATTCACTCTCCAGACCATCCGTGTGTATATGGGCAACAGTGATATCTATACCATCCACCACATGGTCTCGGTGAGCAACTTATCGGCCAAGGGCCTGAATGCACACATTCACAATACTGATATTGCAACATTATTCCATATAATTCATTTACTGTAAAGTACTATAAATCCTGGAAGAAACGAATTGTAGTGAAACATATGTAAAGGCTAATAGAGCTGGGCCGATCCGATATTCTGTATCGGTATCGGTCCGATCCTGACCTAAATTACGGGATCGGAAATCGGGAAGTATTTAGAAACGAAATCCGATCCGTAAAAAATGCGGAAAATAATTACAGCACGCCTAACGTGATCTGCTGCAACGTGC
>JBBPCW010000037.1:12902353-12922215 GCA_037974425.1 Phenacogrammus interruptus
TTTCTGCGTTCCGGTACTTACTGAGACTGATCAAAATTAGAGTTCCTGCACTTATTTTTTCCCACTTCAAGCACTGACTATATCCATGATATGATCAGAAAAACACTGTGCGTATCATGATGAAAAATTATTATAATAACGCTAAAATGTCATATAATGCCCACACCTTGCCACAACATTAAAAAACAAACACCACCATACGTGATGCAAGCATACTCATTACATACAGTGATGCCAATAACTTAATATTAAGTTAGAATTATTATAATTATTTCGGTTGTCTTAGACTTCAGTTAGAGGTTAGATCTGCATTTTTTCACTGAGACAAATATAATAAACCAAAGACATCTTCCATGACCATCCTACCCTTCTTTACCAAAGGTATCATTAATTGTCTCTAATATACTTAAAAGTAGTCCACTTACAAGGGGCTATCAAGGAAGGCCTGCTTAGTTGCTATGGGGATCATGTATCTATGGCAACTATGAAAGCATTACCCATTAGTGAAAAATGTGTGGATATAATGGGGTTGAATTAACTGTCGGTGTCCAAATTAGTGCCAAGACACAAAATGGTGACCTTAAGTAAGCATTAAATACACTTCCATTAAAGCTAGATTAAAAAGATCAAGTAGCTTACTGAGCTGCTTCATAATAAGCTCCATGAAAGTCAGCTTAAAGGAATACACGTTACCATTTAAGAGCAAAAATTTGGTTTATTTATTGTGATGGTGATTTTACCAACCATTTTATATCAATTATAAATTTGAAACACTCATCTTCTACATTTAAAACAAAATGTAAACATATAAACCCCTCCATTTAGTTTGTGGCACACTCTATTTAGTTTGTGAACACAAGGGAATCATCTATAAGACATAACAGTGGCCTCTAGTGACAAATCTGTAAAAAGGCAGGACCATTCACCACCTCGTGCTTTCAGTTCACCTATATTTCACTGCACATACCAGACAAACTGCAAAAAACACAAATTGGTATCATCAAATAACTGTAAACTAAATACTGCTCACGCCTGAGTGATATTTTAACTAACAATCATCAACAGGTGTTAGGCATACAATGTGCATTTATATGAATGGGACATTGATTCTATTACTTTTGACGACTAAAGAGGAAGTTAGTGCTGTCACAGCAGAGCCACTTCCGGCAGTTGTAGAGTAAAATCCGAATAATTTAACTCCCCTATTTTCCCAGGAGCCACAGACTCTTTTTAAAAAGAAATTCTCTATTAAGGAACATTAAAAAAATAGAAATAAAAACAAATATTCTGAACAGTGAAAAAATAGATATGCAGAACACAATACATAGAAGACAAAAAAAAGTTGGACAACACAGCTGTTCATCACATACTGATCAGCAGTCCAGCAGCACTGTATAAAAATCGGAACAGAGAGCCCTGTCTGTAGTACAAATGTGCAAATATAATGTGCAAAGTGATTGAGGTAAAGTGAAAAGATTACCACTTTTCTGATGGTAATACTGATACCTTATGCAATTATTTTTGTCTTCAAAAACTACCACACGAGCTATTATTCAGGCTCTTACACTTACTTTAAACAACACTGCAAACATGAAATCACATAAAGTGAGTTTGTGTTATTTCAGGTTAGATTTATCAGACATTTGCGTCCATGTTCTTGTCTCCAATACCTTATCAAGCACTTTCTTCTCATGCTTGTTACTGATATCCATCGATATGGAAATGATGTCTAGTAAAGAGAAAACAAACAGACACGAAGACCCAGTAACCGTTTCATCTCTTGTATACTAATGTAAAAGGCGATACAATCTCATGCTAATATTCTTAAAACCTTAAATATCCATTAAAATGTGAGAAATAATAATAAAAAAAAACGTACTAAAGTAACCAAGAACAAGTACCATTACCAAAATATAAGACATCTAAAATATCAGTATTTTCCCTCCGCTTTTCCTCCAAGCACCTCTGTAGTTGGCTAAAACCTCTGTAGCTGGCCTCAAATATTAGTTAATAAATACTTAAATATATGTAAATCTTACAGTTTCACATACATTTTACTGATCATGTGGTACATCATAATGAATTATGAAGCTAACCTGAGGACACATTTTCACGTTATATTATTTTTCAATTCATACTCTTACATTTTTGAAATCCCTTAAAGCCTGTACGGAAAATGCTGAAGTATATCATTAGGGTTATTGTAAGCACCACTGCTGATTGCTCACAGCTGGTGCTCGGCATAGTGTGTGTGTGTTTGTTTGTGTATGCATGTAGTCATCAAGTTACTCAAGCTTATATTCAAGTACTCAGTGGTGTTAGCTTTGAGTGTGCACCTTGAGCTGAGAACAGATGTTAAGAATAACATGTTTACATATTGCATCTTACTCTGGCACCTGAGTGGCCAGGTACTGGCTAGTGCTGCGGTGGGCAAGGGACTGTGCTCTGCGTCGGGCCAGCCTGGAGTTAGATGGGGGCGAAAGTCTCATGGAGCACATAATGGCCCCACTGTCATCCTGCTCTTCATCCTGCTGGGATAGCTGTCTGTTAAAAGCCATGGCCTCCATTGCAAACTGAGTCAGGTCCTTGGTGCTGCACTTCCTAGCAGTCACAGAAATCAGTCAAATACTATAGTTAGACATACATTCAGACTGAGTAGTGTAACAGGACGCAACTCATGCTTTCCTGATAAAATTAAAGAATCACTATTAGAAAAACGTTAGTTAAATATAACAACAAACCTTTGTAAGACATGTGGAGTTGGAAGACCTATTTCGGGAGCATTCTGCAAGGCACAAAACAAATTAAAAAAAATTATTTCCTGCTGCTTTTACATAATATGGTGCAACACAGCACTACACTAAACGGTTTTGTATGTAAACTTGCATGTTAATTTGCTGAACATTATTTTGATTATTTTATGCTGCAATTAACAGCATTTGTCTTATGTATTTGTCTTACACAAGCAGAATAAATTTAATACATTAAGTAACTCAAATCACATCTATTTTCATCAGGTGAACACAAGTTTCACATGAACTTCAATAACTGGCTGCATGTTCCAGCCAATGACTGTACAAAAATGTTTTAACGGTAGGGATGGTTAATATTTTATTAAAATACATTATACAAAACTGTGCTGGTACAACCACATTTGAAAAATCTTTATCAAAGGATTTTTGCTCAATATATCACATACCTGCATTACACTGAATACAATTAGACAGGAGTAATTAAGCTCTTTTTATAATAAAACATCCAGTCGGTTATTTGTTTTTACACACCAACAATAGGCACAACACTGTGTATGAAGACAACAATGACATATCATCTCCCTCTAGTTGATGGCATTAAATTTGTGTCATTAACAACTTATCTTCTTATCTCATTATTAAATGTGTTGAATTTGACTATTCTACAATTTATTTTCTTTTAGATTTCTGGTGATCCTTTAAACCATATACGTTACACATCACTATTCTGGAACTTCTCTTTCTGGATTTCTTTTATCTTGTCTTTAATACACTGAAGTACAGGGACAAGGTGATGGAGCAGCATCCTCACCCCCTGCACCCAAGGGTGCTGCAGGACCTGTGCTGCACTGAGCCTCAGCATGGCATCTCGCATCAGCAGACGAGAAATCAAGTCTTTGGCACTGTCTGTGATATGAGCCCAGTCCCGGTCACCAAACTCGTACTTTCCCTCCTGGATACGCTCAAACAGGTTGTTCTGCACACAGATCAAATGACATATTTAATCCCACTAGGAGGAGCAGTTAACCTAAATAAAGGATGGTTTTAAAACATGAGCTGTTGAAATCAAAGCTAAATCAAGCAGTTGGCACTACATAGCTGCAGTTGATGTGAATTATTTATTACAAATACGTGTAGCATCTTACCTGACAGGCACGACAGGTTTCCCCTCGATCCCAGCCACAATTAGTACCACAGTGACCAGTAAAAGGCGGACTTCCGCTAAGCAGGATGTAAAGGATGACCCCCAGGCTCCAGAGATCACATCGTTTATCATAGAACGAAGCCTCATCTGTGAAAACCTCCACCACCTCTGGAGCCATGTACTCAGCTGAACCACACTAAGGACGATGATCAGTCTTAGCATTAAAAAACATTTTCATGACTCATGGTCACTTTCACAATATAATTCTGTATATATTACACATAATACATTTAATTTAATGCTGATTTGAAAAGAAATCCTCAGTTTATTTAAAAGGGAACAGCCATTGAAAATGGATGGTTCTCCATCCTTAAGCTGGTAACAGGATACAATATGCAAAGATTGTCTCAAATGAGATTGGTAACTACTAAAGCTATTTAATCATTACGAACTTCAAAAGCAACTGTATTTATCCACTTTCCAAAGTTTAGATACCAAAGTTTAGATACCGTAACTTTTGTATAGATTTTCAAATCAACAGTTAAAACCTTTCTACCAGATTTCTGCCTTGATCTTTTTGGTTGATTTTGAGAGCTGCTCTAGGCATTAACTACAAAGCTATTTTTGTGGTGAACCTCCTTTTAATCAGTAACTAGGAAATCACAAACCTTAAACCATCTTTCATAACATATAATAATACAAGGCTCCCCAATAGCTAACAAATGTGATAAAGTAAAACCATACTGAAAGGCACATTGTACCCAAGGGGTTTATATAACTGAAAGTAAAAAGTGTTTTTCTTTTTAGTCCTTTTGGATAGGGGCACTCATTTTGTTCTGTTATCCTAATAAAATGTCGTAGTTTAATAGAAGATTATTAACATGTATATAAAAATATGAATAAATAACCTACTAAAGTCCTACTTTAATAATTTGTGTATATTAACAGTTTAAAGATTGGGGCAAGACAAACAGTTCTGGACTCAACTTGCAAGGTAAGCAAAAAAGGATGTGTGTGTGTGTGTGTGTACCGGTGTGGTAAGTTCCGGAGTAGTTATGGGAGTACAGGCACTGCTCAACTTTACTCCACTACCCAGGTCAAAATCACAGATCTTCACAGGAGATACCTACTCAAAAAGATAAATATTTTAACAGGATTTCAATACTCTGTCTCTGCCTCTGTCTTTTGACCATGAGGACACGATCAGTTGTGTTTGAAATTTAGACATACAGATATATTAAACCATGCTGGTAGTAGACCTACAGTGTGGCAATTAATACTGCAACAAAATTGTACCTTGTCAGCATACACGCAGAGGATATTTTCAGGTTTCAGATCACGGTGGGCAATTCCTATAGGATAGGAGTGCATATAATTAACCAGACTCGAGTTTCAACCATTGTAAAGAAGTGCACAGAATGTAAAGACATTACCCTTAGTGTGCAGGAAGTCGAGAGCATGAGCTATGTCTCTGACTACGCGACTGGCTTCCCTTTCATCAAAGTGCTTCCTCCTTTGGATGTGTGTTAGAATGGAGCCTGAGGAAGTGAGCACATAGAAATGATAGAGAATAAGAAAGAGAATGAAACAAAGTGATAAAAGAAAAAAAAATCTAGACCGATCAATGTTTGAGAGATTCATACCACCAAGTAGCTTTTCAAACACCAAATAAAAGCAGCTGTCATCCTCAAAGAACTGAATGAGTTCCAGAATGTTTCTGTGGCAAAACACAAACAGGTCTTTTAAAATGTCTGCATAAATTAACCTTTAGAATGTGAACAATGTTGTTCAGAGTAGTCAGAAATGCAGCATACCAAAAATAAACAAATAAGTCAGAACTATAGTGAAAGGAAACAAACCGCCTAAACATGGCTAATGCTTGATACACTGTTTTACACTAGATTAGGATCTTACTTGTTTCCTTGGCACTGATACAACGTCTCCACCTCTCTGAATACTCTGCTCCGACTGTGGCCAGCAGCCTTCTCAATTATCTTTTGAATACAAATACAGTAACATTATTGAAAAAATAAGCCTGAATTTGCATGTATTTACTTAATTGAAAGCATTAGTCATGACATGTATATGATTTTTTGATGCTACAGTGATGGGTCACCTTTACAGCATACTCATTCCCATTTTGTAGGTTCACACAGCACTGGACTTTGGCACAGGCCCCTTGCCCCAGCACCTCATCAGTCAGTCTGTACAGATCTAAAATATAATCATAATTCACACCGGCAGCTTAATCTCACTGATCTAAAAGACCAAATGTGGAAAACGAACAATGATAAAGCCTTGGTTGATCAATTATCAATCTGGGTCAGAAATTAGTTTTTGCCAGCTGATACTCTTAAATGGCACAGAACAGTGAGATATACCACTGAAGGTTTCTGAGGAGCTTTCAGCCGCCCGGGTCCTGCGTTTCTTCTTCCTGCGTATTCCTGAGTGTGTGATGTTAACTGGCTGACTGCTCTCCTTCGCCACTACAAAATGACCAAAAGAAATGCTATTGCAGTAAATACCAAACATCCAAATGTATCTAAAGAATTAATTTTACTCAAAGACGGTTCTATGGCTTAACTGTTAAAAGTCAGCTCAGCTTAGGAGAGAATCAGTAGTAAGCAGTGATGTCAATCTTAATACCTGCAGGGGTCTGTGAGGCACAGCTGGAGGCAGGGGTGAGAGGAAGGCCTGCATCACTGTCAGGTGGCCCAGATACCAAAGCATCTTTAGTCGTCTAAAGGGACACAACATGCCATACATAAATATGTGTAGGAAGCATCATGACGTCAACAACATTCCTATGAATTAACTAACACTACAGTACTGTGCAAAAGTACTGAGTCACCTCTGATTTCATGCTATTGTTCATCCAAAGAGCCAGACTTTCTTGTATTTTTAATGTAGTCTTGGGGACTACAGTTTTCTAGGCTTGTGAAGGACTTTCAAAGACATGTTCACTCAGTTGAGTTTCAGAGGAATGTTTACTTGTTAAACCACACAGTGATCTTCATATGAAGCATTCAGTAATAACAAAGCCATCTAACTTATAACCTGAATCAGTGAAGAAACAAGTGCAGATGATTCCACATGATCGGGCGGTGGTGCTGAATGCTGAGTGCTTGGAAAACTTTTACCTAGGCACCTTGTATCTGTAGGCACTCAGCAGTCTGTCATATTTGTTCTCAGTTCTTTTATTTAATATTCTCAATATGCCAAAGATGAGATTATTTGGTAGGCAAAAATAGTACTTTTGTACTAGCAAGGTGATTCAAAGCAAACTATAAAGAAATGAGTGGTGGCTCAAGACAGTATTGTATGTTCTGGACAAATACAGACAGATCTGTGTAATAACAGGGTTTGAGGTCTGTGAAGTTCCCCAAGCTTTGAACTAGCCAAGTAGGTGAAAAGAGGCCAGCTGCAAAATGACATTTGCAGGAAAGCTAAACAGTGACCTACATTTTCTTGGGCTTCCATTTCCATCTGTTGCTTCCAACAGAGTCAGGCATCTTAGTACAGCCACTATACTACATGTTATAGTTATATATAGATGGCTATAACTACTTAAAGTTCTAACTTTAAACCTTATCAGAGAGACAGGAAGTGTGAGAGCGCTTAGTCATGTCATAATTCAGAATGACTCAACTTTGGAGAGCAGATATCATTTAGCAGAAGTAGGCTAACAGATTTTACCCTCTGATAACGTTCCAACACATTAACAAACTAAAGGAGGGAAAACAGGGCTTCAACAGTGTTGAATATAAGACTTTTTTTTTAGTTGTAAAGTAATGCCATTGGTACCATAAACTTGATATAGTCTCCTGGGATGCCATGTGTGTCCTTGTTTATACATAAAAATATAAAATACACATACTTTGGGTTACGCAAGGCTGTATTTAACTGTAATTTAAATGTTATTATTGCTTTATCTATGCTAAAGAGACAACAATAAATCACAGAATGAATTCAATAACCTTGTAACACTAAAAAGAAGAGTTTTTATTCCACAGAGAGCCAATACCTGGTGTGTGCAGTTGAGCTGGCTCTGCCTCACCATCCCTGCAAGCTGTAAAAAAAGTGTTCGACAACTTAAGCCCACTTTTGATTGACAGTCCGTCACCTGGTCAAACAACGTTTCTGTAACTGTGCATTATGCATACTGCCATAAGAATATTCCCTAATAGGCCTAGTGTAAATTAGGTATTTGTGGCTCTTTACTTTATACAGTGTTACAAAATCTAATAAAAAGATTCAGTAAAGAAGCTGATATTTCCACCGGGATGAATAAAGTTGTCTGATTCTGACTACTCTGTTAGCTGGTAAGGGCAACTGACTTCAACTGCCCATAAGAATGGACGTATAGCCTGATATTTAAAATAGTTGACTTTTCTCGACTGGACGACTGTGATAAATTAGTGTCAACATACACAACAGTGTTAGCTATTTTATATAGTTATAAATACTACCCATCATATAAAGTTCTTCACCATTAGCTTAATAAATCCCTCGAAAATATTTATCAGTTAGCTTCTCTGCTAATGTGCTGTTGCTAGCTAATGCTGATACAGGAACCTTGTCTTAAGCAAACATAGAACTACGTGTACTTTACAATGTGGGTAAATTGACAATGTTCTGAAGAGAATATTTAAGCTGTTTGACAGAAGAGGAAGCAAACCTGGAGACTCTGCTACGCCTGCCTGCCTCTGCCGGCCCCTCGGACTCACACCAAGAGGGAAAGTGAAGCAGAAACACAACAGTAGCAAAAACCCCGCCCACTCCACTTATCTGAGTTCCCATTGGCTACCCTGGAGCTCGCGCGTGCTGACGCTCTCGCTCTTAAACGCACGTTTAGCAAAATTCAAAATACTCGCTGCTAATACTTTAACTGTAAGCATTCCGCTCATTTCGTTTCGCTTCGGTTAGGGAGTTCCTCCGGCGACCAGAAGGTTGTAGGTTTGAATCCCTATCGTTCCCACACAGTGGGTTAAATTTCACACTGTGTTGTGCTGTGGTGTGTTCGCATGTGACTAAAAATGACCCACTTTACGTTAATTTACAGAGCACTTTCAAGAAAATAGACCAAGGAGCATAACAAAGAAGTGGGAGGGCTTGCAGCTTTGCATATCTTCATTGTAGCAGAGGTATGATGCACTCATGCACTTTGTATTTTTCCCAGTCCTTTAGCAGTTCAGCTAGTCTGACAGGGAGATATGTTCTTCGGAAGATTTTCATTTAGATAGGTCTAAAAGGAAATAAAAGCATGCACACATACAACGATATAAAAACCACATAAAGCATTTTTATGATAGTGAAAATACAAGAAAGGGCCTTTTCACTGCTCCACCCCCCTCTATATCTCCTCCAGCTCACTGGTCTGTGCTTGTTTCACAAGGCAGACCAAAACTAATGTATTTCATACTTGTCTTGGAACCTCAGGCATTTAACATGTCCCAGCCTGCAGTTTTAGAAAATTCCATGCAAAGAGCTAGTCCTACTCAAACCACAGGACCTACGTCATAACACGTTGCATCTTGTTCAGAAATGTGAATATGGTGCAATTGTGTATTTATATATATATATATAATCTTGTATATATATATATAGATGTCTTATATATATGTCTTCCACCTGTAGTGTGACACTTTGTAACAAAAGCCATATTCTAGGTAAAGTTTGATATCACCCATGACAACTAGAATTGCTTTTTAGTTCATTTTTGCCATGATGTATAAGTCCCCAACATTAATGAAAGAAGGATTTTGGCACAGATAGCATTAATAGACCCAAAAGACCTTGGTTACTTTTAAAGTATCAAGTATGTCACAGCTATCTGTCTCCATGGCTCATTTGAGTATAGGATGAGATCCCAATAAGTCAAATATAGACCCTAAACACATTGTTCTTCAATACTCTAGGTACTTGGTCCATTGATCTATCAGAGAGCAGACCATTTTTTTTTCAGTTGCAGATCTTCTCCGTCATGGGTCTCTGCAGGAAAAGCAAACACATGTTTTTTTGGTTTAACTCACAAATAACTCTATATACTGCTAGTTCGCCAGTGCTTTTTTCTCCTACAAAAACGTATTAAAATTTTGTTTGTGAAAATTGGCAGGATATACATTACTGTGTCAATAACAGAAATCCAAATGCTTTCAAATGCCATAAACCACCAGCACCACTGTAGTTATCACCCACAGGCTGCTTTGTAAATGAGCTGTTGCTTCCATGTTAAAACATGTTTTTCTCACCAGTGGCTCTAATTCTGAGTGATCGATGAGGCTGAATTCAGAGATGAAGTAGTAGTAGTGCTTGTAGCAGGTGTTGACATGTGCCTCAGCACCCATGTTGCAGATGCTGTCAAAGTGGTGGATGTACACGTGCACAAACACTCGGAATAGCCGACTTAGAATCTTTTTGCACACCTGCTGGAAGTTTTTTGGAAAAGGAATGCCTGAAATGAAAGAGAAAATATTGTCAGTCTGGCCTCTTGACTAGATTTAAATGAGGCCATTCAACAGTTGCCCACTCCCATGGAATATGTAATGTGTCATCTCACAAAGCGACTTACAATCAGTTCTGTTTCTCTGAGTCTTTTTAGGTAGTGCAGAACTTAATTTTAATATCACACTTAGCACCTTAGAAACGTTTCATTGTCAAATCAGTAAACTGGCCAAAAATCAAATGTGTACATTTTTGTCTTACACCGAATATAGGACGTAGATTTGTTGTTTGTTTGTGTTTTTGTTTGGTTTGTGCAGAGCCCTCCAATGAGTAGATCAGATCCACCTGATAGTTATTTACTTTAATGAACCCCCCCCACCCCCGGGATAACAGTATATCACTGCCAGAAACTATCTGAGGAGTTGAGCACCAAAAGCAGTAAACAAACAGGCAACCATGAGATCCAAGGTAAAAACAGCATCAGTGTTAATGTACACATTTGAAAACATTCTTTTTTGTATGTGAAACCTGTACCCAGTGTAAAAATGTCTACAGTGCAAATGGAAACATATATCCTTTAGAAATAATGTTAATATTTATATTATTTAATGTCACCCAAGTTACAATTACATGTTAGCTATCATTAGCTTTTATTTTCCTTGCTATATTAGCCTGGCACCTGAACAAATCCTAGTGAAAAAGAACACACAACACAAGACTTGCGTAATTTACTGCACTTGGTCTAAGGATAAAATTTTACAAATTTTTACTCTAGTAATTAAACAAATCATGTCTCAATAGCATTCAAATATCATGCACTAACATTTCCTGACAGCCCTGAAATGTCTCAAAGAAAGTGTTCTACGGTTCTTTGCATTATTGCCTCGGCTACTGATTAACCGATTTAAACAACTTATTGGCACTTTGGATGCACTCACTTTCCATGGTAATATGAAATTTAATTGGTGAAGGTCTAACTGCAGATCTCTCTCTCTCTCTCACACACACACACACACACACACCTACGCGTGTAGGGAAGATGTCCTCATTGTTGATGAGCATTTCAATCCAGTCCATCATCAGGTTCATGTACTTGAGGGCAGGGAGTTTGGTGGGCTTCTTGTAATGGTCCCCGTCCTGCCATCTGTACTCATAGCGAGGACCTCCGGACATGACAGGGCAGGTCCTTTCTGTGCAGAATTCGCTGACCGTTCCATAGATCAGGTTGATACGGTTGAAGAAGTCCACGACGTGCACAGCGATCCAGTCATTAATGTTTTCTCCTTCGGGCAACTGCACCACCTTCCTCAGGTCCAGGCCAGACTTCAGCGACGCCTGCGCTCTCTTATATAGCTCAAAACGCTGGGTTCCTGGCTCAAAACGCTTTCGAGGCCTGAACGTCTTGTCTTTGCTAAAGACTTGCCCCAGACATAGAGCCATATCCCTACAGACTGTACTAATGGAGGAATCTGGATGGAATATTTTGGATGGATGGACGAGACGACGTTTAGACCTTCTATTCCATCAACAGACAAAGGGTCTAGAATGCAGATGGAACAAAGAGGATGTGTTGAAATTTCCAAAATTTCTTTCACTCAGTTCATGTGATAATTTGACCTTTGGTATTTAAAGAGAACAAATGCATTTTTCTAATACTTTCTATTCCAAACCGAGGTCCACAAAAACCATAATTTCATTTTTACATGACCATTTAAAACAGCTTATATCCATTACACTTTAGCATGCTGTTTTTACTACTGCGCCTTTAAGCCTGGATTATGCAGATAAATTCTGTTCTGAAGAAATGACAGACATTAAACTATGATCCGGGGAATCTGTATCTTTTCTGGGGAATAAATACTCCTGGGTGTTTAAATCTAAATAACACTGGCATTTTCTCTGTGGGCCACAAATTAGAGTATGGGATGATGTCATATATCCTTCACGTGAAGTGAAGATGTTCTGTCCGTCTGCTGCAGATTACTCAAAGCACAATTATACAAAACACACATATTAAAAACAATGGGCTGTTGCTGAATGTGTTACAAGAAACATATTTTTGTAAAACTGTTTTTTTTGCATAATGTAATTGTTATTCATTCTTATAACATGAATGAATATGTGGTGAGTACTCATAGAGTATTGGTGGTACTGATCCTGCCTGGATACTAGAACACCTTAGGGAAAGCAAAAACAACCCAGACTTCTTTACTGTGTTGTTCCAGTGCTTAAAACCTGTGGTAAGATATTCTTGTGGTAAAGACATGGTTGTAGTTTTGAAAGCAAGTTATTCACTCATGTATTTCAATTGAAATTGAATTCAGTATAAAGATGATAGCAACCGCCTTTGCATTTCATTGTAAGTAAGGTTTGAACCGAAGGTTTTCAGGTTTTTAAGGGTACATTTGCATTATTGTCTGTGGGACTTGACCGTAGGGAACATGTGGCAAATGGAGATTACCAGTCTGTAATGCATTTCACTTAGAGATAATATCATCATAATACTGATATGCATGTTGACACACAGTAATCACCATTTTTCACTACTTCCTTCGTTTCTGTGCAGTCTGGCCGGATGAGATGAGATAACTTTACTATAGTCCTTTACTATAGTGCTAAAATTTACAGCCTGTCTTTTATCTCCATTTACTTTAGTGTATTTTTAGCCTTCTCGTTTTATACAGTATTAATATCTAACCTGAGCATATTGTGCTGCTGACCTGGAATTAGGAGGAGCATGTTCCAAACTGACCACTGCCTTAGGCTGTGAAATTATACCGTATACAAACATCTGTGGGGAAGCCATTCAAAATGGCTGGAACTGGGACTCTTGTTTTCTGTGCCTGCGTCATGTCTGTCTTTTATTCTTTTTCTTTTCAATTCGTCTTTGAGCAAAGAAGACTGGGGGAAAAAAACAGAAAATGGGGCCAGAAAGGGTTCTGGGCCATGGAAGAATCTCTTTTGGTTTCCCTAAGAGACTTGTCAGTGGACAAACTCAAACCAAAAGAAATTACATGGCAGTGAACCCTTTGCAGCACTTTTACGTTTAAAAACGAAACATTTTAACATAGCTCAGCCACGACTCTAAAGTCAGGTAGGACGCTTTTGAACTGTACTTTTGAAACAACCTCCATGCAGTCATTGCACATCACCATGAAGGACAGTATTCTGTTTTAAAATGTCTCAGTTCATTTATATTTAGTTACAAGGCTTAGAAATCGAATAGAAATTAGGAGTAACTGTATGGGTAAAAACACTTTTTGTTATATGGCAAGATTTTTTTTTTTTTACTTTACTTTAATAATTATCTAACAAGTGTAAGAGGAAGAGCAGATAATTTATTTGCACATTCTCAAGTGCTCATATCCCTCATTCCAGCCAGTTTCTTAAGCCTGTGTTTTCTCACACTATCACTTCAGCAGAACTGCTTAGCATTCCAAAAGGACCTCAAAATCAAAGAAAGTAAAAGTGATGTTTATTTTGTGGCAAAGAGAGAGCGAGAAAAATATTTTCTATGGTACCTGGCTGGAGTCCCGGTTTGAATGCTCGGAATGCTGTGGGGATCTGTGGGAACGCTCGAGAGAATTCCTCTGCCTCCACTTATCTCCCAGAGGACATGGATCACACTGGATGTCTCCTCTGAAGAAAGTCTAACTCCTTTTTCAGTCATCAGCAAATCTGGTCACTGAAAACGTGGCTGAGAAATACCAAGAGAACCTGAAAAACTGAAAGAAAAGTTGTTTGGCTCCTCTTCCTGGGATGATGTCACATCCTGATTTTGTCTGCTAGGCCCCACTGCCTCTGTCTGACTGTATATGTGTGTGTATGTGTGTCTACTTGAAGGAAAGCTAAAAAAAGGGGATGTGGGAGGGGCAGAGGCCCTTGCGGCACAGCCCTCACTTTGTTCCCACCTCTTTCATCCCTTGCTTCTGCCCACAGCCACCACCCCTTGAAAATCTCTGGAACTTCTGGCAGAAAGTCAGTCTGGCAGCTGCTTCACAGAATATGATTCGTCAAGGACTGCATAATGTGAACGGTTAAGAATGAACAAAATGATGGATGATTGTTACCATGATAAATTGGTCCACTTTTCGAGTGGGTACATGTATCATAAACATGCAGAGAGCATACCATAGTAACAAGAAATGGTTTGGATGTCAGCTGTTTATGCATTTGAATTTCCTCCAGTTATATGAAATGTTTTTATTTGAGTAGCGCAGATGACTAGTCATCTGGAGACTGGTCTCACTCCGTGATATCCTACACTATTACACGCCCCCTGTCAAATGAACACACACATAAACACTCTTTGTAATGGAAAAAAACTTAGTTGGACAGATGGCTTTTTTTTTTAGCTAGGGTTATCCAGCAAACATTAGACATCCTATGAAACACTTCTCTGTCAAACACACACATATTTTGGTAATGGAAAAATGATTCCTAAGAAAGATGAGGCTTGTTTAATGAGGTTGAGTGCATAGTTCTATTTGCTTTAAGTGACTTGCAGCAGGATAATACAACAATTAACACACGGTGTCACAAACTAGCACCGGTTCTGCTTATCAAAATGACACACCAGACAATTCGCATTCCAAACTGAAGGCAAAATGCAGAAAAGTTCCACTAAGTTTGTTGGTATTTTTCACTGGTCTGCTGACTCAGCTCTCTGGAATTGTGATATTTAAAGGCCAAACAGAACCATCCTGAAGTGTCAACTGTCTTTTCCTGAAAGCCTGAAAACCATTTAACATATCAACAAATTCTGCAAACTCTAAAAGCTCATCTGACTCAGCTCTCAAAATGTCTGCAAGTCTGCTTTTAACAGAGACCATTTTCATCCAACAGATGGAGACATTTCCTCTTGAAACTGAAATCAGACTACAAGGAGGTTTTAGGGGCCTTAAAGCAAGTTCAAAGCGTTTTTTCTGCCTCACATCTGTAAGCATTTAGGCCGATGAAAGAGAAAATATAAGAGGAAATTTGAGGTGTTTTAAGCAAATACAGAAGAAAGGCAAAATGACAGAAAAGAAAAGAGAAAAGTTCCCTCTGTTTATACATTCACTGTGTCCTCTGTTGAGAATGCTCAGTTCTGTGAGTCTAAAGTGGTTATAGCTCTGCAATTTGTCTTCAAAGTACAGGAAGTGAAACTAACCAAACCCTCAGACCCGTTGCACCAATAACCTTCCTGTAGTGTTGTTTCACCCTCGACCCACTGAGATCAGAAAGAGGATCTTTTAATACAAGATCACTCTGCAGAGCACATAGATGTGACCATGACAGACAGGAAAGCGAGTGGAAATGAAACCTGGTTCTTCTTGAGCACCTTATTCCACTACAATCCTCTCTGTTAGTGGGCTAATTTTGTGGATTGAGTGATGTGAAATGAATCTTCTAATTAACCTACTTATCTGACATCCTGAGATGAGGAGCATTAAATTATACATAAAAGTATGGCCTCATCAGCTATGTGACAATTCTGTAGAACTATGTAGGAATTTGTGCTGCGTGGTTCTAATAATGAGTATATTTACATGTTTGTTTATATATAATTTTGGTAACTGTTTAATGGTGTTAAAAATCTTACATATAGTACCGTTGGTGCAGTGAGTAGTGCTGTCACCTCACAGTAAGTAGGTCCTAGGCTCAATTCCCAGTCAGGGTGGTCAAGGGTCCCTTGAGTGTCGAATTTGCATGTTCTGCCTGGGTCTGGTTTCTGCCCTGTACTCTGAAGTCCTCTCACAATTCAAAGACATGCACTTCAGGCAAATTGGAGGTGCTAAACTGCCTCCAGGTGTGAGTGTGTGTGTAAGATAAACATCAAAGTATGCACTAATTTTGTACAAATTTGTAATTCCTCCTAGACCAAAGTCTACCTATGTAGTTCTAATACTATGGTATCTTAAAAGACTGGATTCCTAAACAAGGCTTCCGAATTCTCCAGCTATCGCTCTGACACACTGTAGAGTATTTCCTATCAGTGCTGCTGATCAGTGCCTGCCATTCAGACCTTAGGTTTTCAAAACACTTAAACTCTTGTTGGAAGACTGCCTATTTTACTGAACATGATCTATTAATAGAAGCTCAGGCTTATGTGAACATCCTGAAAAATAAGGTATACACCATCTACTTTTTTAGAAAATAGTCTACACGGTTAAATTACGTATGCAGGACTACTGCCTCTTTGGATCCTAATGTGTCTTTTTGACTCTTCATTTCATTTTTCAAAAATTGATTTACACACAATCCTATCAACACATTCAGTTTTATACTATTCAGTATTACACATGCATAGTATAAAACTGAATGTGTCATTGATATTAATTAAAAAAAATAATAAAAATGGACCGTAATATTATACTATCAATTTTACTAATAAATTGTATTTCATTAGTTTAATGTCTACATTTTTACTCGATTTTAAATGTAGAAACCACAGGCATTAAACATTTATTTGCGCATGAATATTTTACAGAATAAGGGTGTGGGTACTTAAACCGCAATTCTGTCATTTCAGACTGAAGGGGGTGGGGGTCGCCCCTCCTCACTGTGGAGGAGTTTGGAGCACATTAGCCCAGAGCAAACATGTAAAACAGATGTTTAAAGATTTAAAAAGATAAGATAAAGCCGTAATTCGAACTCATTTGAAAAGTCAGATGTGCTGAAGACTATTCTTCATGTCCTCGGTTGGTCGCTGTGACTGATCTGTTTGCCTCTGCTCGTTTTCTGACCGCCCGCCTTTCCTGTGGCCGGGGGGCTGGGTCAGAGCTTACAAAAGATCAAGGAGTAGAACATTTCCTCCTCACGGAGCCGGGTCGAAGAACTCTGCATCAGGTAAGGGTGTTTACTTCCAGAGCTGATGTATTGATGTATGGAACTTGTATTTTAATGTCTGCAGCAGAATAACGAGGCTCTGGGTGTTTCACTTTTGCTGCGACGAGGAGTTGTGGGTTGATCTGAGGACAATAAGGGTCTTTTAGGCTTCAGATTTTAATGAGCGATATTTGAGCTACAGGGCTTTCCTAAACTCGGTCCCACTGTAAACACTTCTAGTTTTTTCCCACTTCCATCCGCTAGTGTAGGGTTTATTGTTTGTAGGGGTCACGCATCGCTTCTGGCGGAAACGTGTAGTTTTGAATGAATTCCAGAACTTTTGGAAGACCTTCTGTGATTGGCTTTTCAGCATCTCCTCTCGTGATTTTGATTGGTGGACTGAGTGGTTCACCCTCGTCCTCGCAGGTGTGCCGCGTGAGCAGCTAGCGCTGTTCAGGTGTGTTCGCCACGCGAGGGCGGAGAACGTGGACGGTTAGCAGGTGAGAGACTGAAGGACAGGTTCCTCTTTCACAAACTTTTGTCATATTCCCTTTTTGTCCTTCAGCAGTTTCCGTTTTATCTTTAAAACCATCTTTAAATGTCTGACGTGTAAGTTTGAGATGGATGATAAATGACCTCATTGTACCTTTTTCTCTATATGTTATGTATCTATCGCACATGACAGCTGCATGTAAATGAAAAGTTATGACTTGGACATTTTCTCTTGTACTTTCTTAAAGCGTGTGAGGTTTTCCTGCTTTGTCTTGTATAGTGTCCTTATACATACTGCGTATAATGCACAAATACCTTCCAAGTATTATGATGATACATTTTTACTTCAACTGTTTGTGGTTCAGTTAGCGTTGTTCAGTTTAGGTGATGGAGAATGTAAATGACTACCGTTTTAAATCAGGCTGGTCAGTGAGAGAGACTGTGTGTGTGTGTGTTTGCTCTGATGATATGGTGTAATAGGCTGGAACTCAGTTAGAAATATCAAGGTGACTTTCCCCTATTGCAATGTTTGAAACAGAAACGTAGGACCCAATGAGAAGAACTAACTGGTTGACTTGTGTAGGTGAATACAGCCTTCTGGCTATTATATGAAATGTGATAACTCTAAGATTCTCTCTGTGTGTATAGATGGTTGTTGAGTTTTCATAACATACTACACTTTGTTAGTAAGTCACAAACATTTTATTAAGAAAATAAGCATTTTGTAAGCATTTGTGTCATGGTGGGATTAGAGTAACTTTCTAGTGTCCCAAATCAAATATTTCAATGAGACAGCGTTGGCCTGCAGGTCATTTTTTGGGCATCTCTTGCCGAATACTTACTATGGAGATTAGGATGCATGTTCGTGCTGAGAGCCCACACTCATTAAACTTAGGCTGACCGAGCGTTTCTTGAGCAAGAGAAACAGGATTCCACCTCTTTGCAGAGTGAAAGATCCTGTAATTATTGTTTCTGTATGAATGACCTTGGTCTAGTCTGTCTACATTCAAAGTAACCACATTTAGTGTCATTTTAGTACAGACACGCGCACAGAAACCCTGGGGGACCATGTTCTAGTTGGCTGTTTTTTGTTGTGGTCACCAATAATCAGTTTTAGTGAGGCTTAGGCCTGTGCCAGGAATAGAACTGTCTGGGTTGGTGTGAACCCTACAAGCTTCATCACTCTTGAAGACCCCCTTTGGATTTATATCACAGATATATGCAGTAATGCACTGGGACAATACAAGGGATGACACATGATTTTTGAAGATCCATCTAGGTTTATGGTTAAATATGGTTATTTATTAACAACACCATTGCTAGAAATAGCTAATAATTCTCTTAACCAATTATGTTATTGGTTGAAATCCATATGGCACAGAGAACAATGCTTGTGCTCTGTGTTGGTAAAAATGTCCCTGACTTGACTTTTATGTCACTCTTAAATGTCTCAAATGTTTTAAATTATATTAAATTCAGTTCATATTCAGATTGATGCTTTTTTTGTTGCCCCCACAATGAATGTGAAGAGGCTTGTTGTCGCATTATAACAAATAAGAGAGTCATGTTCTTTAGCTTTAACATTGTTCAGCAGTCGTGATGCACATCATTTCAAGTTGTAATGATTTTCAATTGTGATGTCAGTTTTTAAAAGTGTGTCTGTTATGTTAATGTTTTGATTTCACAGAGTTCTTATTAGTTTGATCTTGGGAAGGTATGGGCACCGCTTGCGAAATCACACTATCTCAGTAAATACAACCTCAACAGTAAACTTAAAAAAAATGCTGTAAATGTTGATGGAAATTGAGCAGTGGGCAGGATGTGCTTTATATTTTTATAGGGTTGCTTGCATTGTAGACATGAGTTAGCTTCATTTTCCTGTTTTTATGTTTTTTAGAGGTGCCATCTGAGTGGTGGTATGAGGTTTTTCACACTGAAACTGTCTAGGTAAAAATCCACATAATTCTTGTCCTGCCTTAGCCTTGTCCTTGCAAGCCATTTAAGGTCTAAAATGACATTTGATTGACATTTGGTTTTCAAGTTCATATTATAAAATGTAACTTTGTGTATATTTTGCGCTTTCTTCTAATGACAAGAGCTGCCTAAATTTTACATACCACTGTGTAGCCTATGGATGCGTAGTGTTGTGGAAATTTGCATATATTTCCTTTTATTTGCAATCATTTTATTTGATTTACATTTATTCACTATGTAATCAT
>JBBPCW010000037.1:12929212-12942892 GCA_037974425.1 Phenacogrammus interruptus
AAAACAGTATATTTAGTACAGGTGCGATTAAAGTGCGATTAATCGCGAGTTAACTATGGCAAACATGAGATTAATCGTGATTAAATATTTTGATCGACTGACAGCACTACTAAAAACACAAAGTCCTGAACAGACACCTAGATGACATTCACTCTAGTAGCATTCAGCCAGTAACTGTATCTTCTCTCCTCCATGTTACCAGTGACAACATGGAAATGGGTGTAGCATTGAAATAAGCATAGAATAGTCATGGAAATTGTGTAGTGTAATAATGGCAAAAGGGTGCAGTTTAACTATGGTGAAACTCAGTCTAATCTAGCGGTGTACTCGTACTTCAGATTGATTTTTTTTTTTTTTAAACTATGATCTGCATTACAATAGGTGAAAAGCAAGACCTACATTATTTAGTGACTTTCAGTAGTCCTATAGCTACAATTTTAATTAACACCCCACATTATTCAGTGTTTTATTAAGCTTAAAACGAGTGAGTAATGAGTAAAACCGAGATGGTTTGCCTTCTTGGCTGGGGAAAAAAAACCACCTGTAGCTTAACAGTAAGTATTTGTTATATTCCATTTGTTATACGTAAACACACCACAGCACACAGTGTGAACAGCATGAAATTGTTTTCTGCATTTAACCTATTCACCAAGTGAAGCAGCGGTCATCCAAGAACGCTGCGTCCGGGGAGCAGAGTGTGGGGGAGACGCTAACTTGGCCAAGCGGTCCTCAGTGGTACCACTGGCATGACCTTCTGATCACCAGTTGCCTAGTGGTTAGGGAGTAATCGCCTGAAACATCACAAACGGATATTGTCTGCAATTAGAAATTGCCCAAAAATCATTCAGCATTAATCTCTTGTTTGCTTTGAATGTAGAGTGGACATAAAACTTGATTTTGAAAAGTACTCCCATCCGCCTTTCCCCATCCCTAGTGGAAACTATGCCTGTGCCTGAGTTAAACAGAACAGGACAGGAGAGAAGAGGCAGGGCATTTCAGGGAGGGGTGGAACATCAACCAGCAGCGTCATTTAACCAGCCACTCACGTTTCTTTCCTGTTTAACCACCATTGGTTAAAGAGAGCAGAATTTCTTCCTGCTGTTGCTCTTTACACACTGAGAGCTAATATATACACACACGCGCACACATCCTTTTTCCGCTCTCCTTCTCTCTCACTCTCTTTCTGTGAGCCAGTTATTCATCTGCTGGGTGAGTCAGGGTGGGAGGAGACTGAGGCCAGCAGTACCAGTCACCCCGGCAGACCTCACTCTTTCTTTCTCTCCCTCTCACCTTCCTTCTCTCTGGTTTTCCTTCTCTCTCTTTCACGGTTTCTCTGCTACTGTCTAGGCATCTTTTTTTTTTTTTATCTGAATAAGGAGAGCAGGACTTGTTTTGGCACGCTGGCACTCGGTAGCAATCTCTGAAGAGGGGGAAAAAGGGGGAAGTTGGCCTAAAGGTGAGTGGAACTTTAGCTGCGCTGACAAAATTCAGGAAAGGCCTCTTCTGTTGTGAAAGACCCATCCGTTATGTTTAACTTTTGCTCTCCATAGCCTCCAGTTCAGAGAGTAACACATTGTACTCTGGCCAGTTTTTATAGTTGCTGGGTGATGAGGTTTTTTTTACCCCCTGCTGTGTTTGTTTTAAAATAGTAAGATTGTCTTTCTAGCGGTCACACCCCATTAACAGACGCAGGTCCTTGTGTTTGCCTAATAGCCTTGCTGACTAGATTCTGTGGGATACTCTCCCCTCCCTCTGTTCATCATTAACTCTAAACTGTAGGCAGATTTTTCCACTGCATGATTCATTGACAGGATGCTTTTTTACTGTGGCTCGTTTGCAGCCTCACCCCTCACATTGGACTTTTGCTTAAGCAGTTTTGTGTTAAGTGGCCTAAATCTGAACTCAAAAATGTTTCAAACCTAGGTGAGACTACAGTGAAATGGCAGCCTGTTGTGGTTTTCATCTGAGTAAGAGGTTATGACATACTCTGTTCTTCTTGGATTCCCTTCATGGCTTGCCCTGATGGACTGTAATCACATGACAGGCATGAGAACAGACCAGGGTGGTTCCTCTGCCCTATTGCAACCATGTCATTTCACACCTCCCGGTGAAGTCAAACATGATGAATTTAAAGTGCCAGTTGGCCAGTGCAAATATATTTTTCCCTTGTTGTAAGTTTTCATAACCCAGCTGGCTGGAGACTAATAAGCCCTCTAAAGCCGAATGGAATTTGATAACTAGCTTAATGAAGAGAGAACTTCAAAGTCATTTTTTGTATTCATTTTAAGCATTAAAGAACAAAGTGCAAGACCCAGCTTTATTCTGAGCCACTTAATAAACAATGGTGTGTAGAAAACATTACGTGAGTTGTTGAATTGTGGATTAGTTCACCAGACACTCATGCTGTAATCATCTGCTTCTGGCAGGATTGGTCTCTAGCTCAGGCTTTTGGGGCTGTAGATGCTGGGTGTGTTTGGTGGCTGATGTTTACACTCCCACTATCTCAGAACCTGTTGTAACATATCCATAATCTTTCAGTCATGGAGCCTTGCAGTCACCCTGTCTGGGGCCTTACACGTCCTTGAGGCCTCCTGTGACTCGCATTTATTTAGCCTTTTTTGTTTTGTGGGCCAATATAACAACCGGTCCTGTATGTTATCAATGTATTGAGAGCAGGGACACAAAGATATAGTGTAGGGCTGAGTATCAAAGTTAAGTACCTTTTAATTGAACCAAAACTACTTCAGTACTACTGACTACTGCTAGTTTTTGGTTTAAGCCACACCTACCTTCGTTTTTTTATTTTAAAAACTATCAAGAAAGTATTGTTTAGGAAATTGGACAGTGTTTAACAAGAGCCAGTCAGAAACCGGTCACTGAAAACATTGTTTTGACTATAAATACAAAAAAAATCGGTTGTGCTTTTTACATTTTCACTCTGTAATGCATTTCTGAAGCAGAGGTCATAGCCATCACTTACAGTATTGTGCAGAAGTCTGGGAACATACGTAAAGTTCTTTATCTGACTTTTAATTGTTTAAGAAAATAAGCCATATGTTCTGGCTTTGTCTGCATCTTAGAAACATAATTTCCAAACCTCACCTTAAATCTGCAGAGCTCTTCTCTACTGAGAAATGTAAAGCTTGTTTGTTTTTTTTTGCTAAATTTGTACTTCATATCTCATTTTACTTTATTACACAGTGATTTTTACAGGTACAACCCCTTTTTGCAGAGAGTGATCAATTTCATGTCTGGTGGCACAAAGACTGTCAGAATAGCCCGCATGCCCATGCGTACGTGCGCACGTGAGTGCGTACGCTAGGGAGCGGGGCTTAGATGTTCAGATTGGAGACACTTGTTGAAAGAATTGTGCACAATTATAAGATTACATTTAGAGGACAAAGAGTGCGATCTAAGAATTTCAGGAAGCCATTCATCTGATAAACATTGCCCAACATAATGTGTGCACTCACACCCCTGATATCCTCTTGCACCTCCTGGGCGTGGATTATAGATTTTATTTGTCTGACGCATGTTTTTAGATTAATCTCCTCCTGGATTTCTTAATATTTGATTGCATAAAGTCAATATGGTTTTCCTTTGAACTCAGGGCCCTCCAGTTTTTAGAATCTGCCCACAGAGCAGAGGAATGTCGCCACTCTTTTACAGGTGAAACTGTGTCCATGGGATAAGGCCTGAACCTGAACAAATGTGTGCGAGTGGTGATTGATATCGCCAGTTAGGTGAACGCTCGTCATTGTTATCATCTGTGTGCCAGATGTATTCCAAAAATTCCGACAGCATCTTAAACAGCACACGTGCACAATGGTCTCGAAAGATCAGTGTGTGTGAGTAAACCAGTCTGTTTTGCTGAGGTATGCCAAAATGTGAACCACTGTATGAAGCCTTGCTATTACATAAGAGATTGCTGGGCTACACTAGTACTTAGCTGAAGTTATAACATGAACACTTGCCATGAAATTCAACTTTTAAATGACAAGGCCCTGCCTTTATGATTGCATTTATGTATTAAACAAATGTTTTTTTTTTTTTCAATTAAAACTATATATACATATGTGACATTGTCGTGAGGTGGGATATATTAGGCAAGTGAATAGTCAGCTCTTGAAGTGGATGCGTTGAAAGCAGGAAAATTAGCAGGCATACGGATCTAAAGAACACTGATAAAAACCAAACTAGATTGCTAGTCAACTGGGTCAGATCTCACGGTATGCAGCAAGAAAGGACTGGTGAATTGGGTGCCCATAGCTCACTGATCCACATGGGAAGTGAATACTAGCTTGTTTGCCACAGTAGCACAAAATACTGACTTAATGCTGGCTCTGTCCAAGCACACCGCGCATCACAGCTTGCTGCAAATGGAGCTGCGTAGCCGCAGACCAGTAGGAGATGGCACCAAGATGCACTGTGCAAAGGCCAACAGAGGCGGTGTGATGCTTTGGACAATGTGCTGCTGGGAAAACTTTGGTCCTGGCGTTCATGTTGATGTTACTTTTACATGCATCACCTATCTAAACACTTGCATATCCAAGTACACCCCTTCATGACATTGGTGTTCCCTAATGTCAATGGCCTCTTTCAGCAAGATAATGGCCCCTACCACACTGCAAACATTGTTCAGGGATGGTTGAGGAATGTTAGAGTTCAAGGTTTTGACATGACCTGTAAATTCCCCAGATTTCATGTTGGTCAAAAAAGTCCAATAAAGATCAATTTCACTTCCCGGTTTAAGTATCTGCTGCTAATGTCTTTGTACCACAGCACACAATGAGGGCCTGATTTTAATGTTAATGTTATGCTGATAGTTGTATAATTTCACATAAATTTGAGAATGTTAGGGGTAGCTGAAATCGGCTTAAATTGATCAAAGAACGTTGCGGTGTTTGGTTGATATGATGTAATATTAAATAAACAAAATAATTGAGCATGTTTAGGAGCCCGTCAAAGCACATATGTAAAGGAGACTGCAATTCTTTGATGTTAACATTTTGTCCACTTTTCCATCTTTCCTTATTTTGCAATGAAATTGTTAAGGCAGTAACCCTTGAAGGTAGTTGGAAAAAACCTTCATATTAAATTGTATTACTGCTGTAAACTGACCTTGTTCTTAAAGTTAGTGTTTATTCCAGTGAACCCAATGGGATTGGGAAGGATATGGTGACTCTAGCACAAAAGATGATTGGTTATGTGCATGGAGGCGTAAGAGTTGGCCACTAGAGAACCACTGTTAATGTGGGAGGTTGTGCTATGTGGTACTTTACAGTGTAGCACACCCCTTGTCGTTTCATCTAGCACGAGATCAGCTGTGAATGTATGTTTGTTCTACTGCAGGCTTGAGTGCTCAGAGAGTCAGGACAGAAATCTTTAATGCTGATCACAGTCCACCCTTCGTTTCATATCGTGCCTTTCTTTAAGCCACACCTGCATCCCTCCCCTGTTTACCTAAACCATGCCAGTGACTCAAAGTGATAAGAAAAAGCTCTCTCGGTCCTAAATAAACTGTGTTAAGGCTTGTTAAAGAAGCATTATTGCCCTCTAACATTTGTCAGGTTGCAGCTTTTTTGCATTTGTTTTGCAGAGGTTATAGCAACACACACACTGTTTCAGTTTCCCCCACTCCCAGCTGTAGCTCCTCCCTGTCAGCATCAGGCCATGTCGGCTGAGAGAAAGAAAGGAAGGGATGTTTAGAGGGAGGAGGGATATGGGTGAGGGAAAGAACAGCCAGAGTCACTAGTTAACCTCATGCTCATTTTTTTCCAGGCAGGCGTATCACATGGCTTCAGCATGCAGGTCATTATGATCATTCACACTGGCTGCACTCTCCGATTTCTTTGAGAGGGTGTTCATTGTTTAAAAGCTCAAATGTTCCCTGAGGAGATGATCTAATAAAGTATACTTATTTGCATTGTGCCGATCTATTGCTTGGACTTGAACATGTCTTCCTATTTTTTCCCCCCAGGTTTTTTTTTCTTGGCCATAATTAGTCCAGAAGTTGGTGAAAATGCTGGAGGGAGCAACAGATCGAGTACTGGAAGTGTATAATAAAATCCTAGAATGGAGAGGTATGTACACAATGTATCCATTTCCTGGAGAACGCTACATAAAAGAGGATTCCTAAGTTAGTAACCACCAGTAAAGATTATCCTGTGGGAATACTCCTTAGCTGCTTACCTGTTGGACATTTCTTTTTTGGCATTTAGTTTTGGGGGGGAAACCCACTGTACACTGTACGAATTAAGCCACACTTTAAACTACATTTGATCTGTCCATGCCTCGCCACCTGTGTGTTCTTTTGCAGCAGCTGTTGCATATTTTATAGAAATCCTATTCAACATAAATCAGGGGCATCATAAGACCTGGGCATCTGAGACTATTCATAAAGCATTCAGGACTGTATTCCTGCATGCCCAGGCTGTATGACGTCCAAAACTTTGTTAAATTTCTGAGAATAATAATTAGAAAACAATCCTGCTGCTTTCAAGATCCTAAGAATAAAAATATAGTTTACATTCACTAAGCTGTAAAGTTTAGACTCACTAACCTAGCATTGACTCTATAATATGAAATGCTGTGCTGAACTGTGTTGATGCCTGAAACTGAGCAGGCAGGAAATTACCATTTTTCATTCTGTTGGCCTAATCGAACAACAAAATTCACATTATAAATTGATTCATGATTATAAATTCATGAATTTTCACATGAACTATAATGAATACTTCAATTGTCCATGTTTGTTGTGTGGACAGAAGCATACATGTGGTGACTACCCATTAAATTCTTTTCAAGACTATTCTAGAAGAAGGGAGCCTTTCATCATCAAAAGCTATATTTAAATCAGGATGTTTGCTGTTGCTAAGATCGCTAAATGTGTCTTGTGGTTTGGTGTGTTTCCATCTCAGACCCACGGCTAAGGGGATATCCGCTGATGGACAGTCCACTCCACATGTCTGCAATTCTACTCGTCTACATCTTCTTTGTACTGTATGCAGGCCCTCGGATAATGGCCAATCGCAAACCCTTCCAACTGAAAGGGCCTATGATTATGTACAACTTCTCCTTGGTTTTTATGTCTAGCTTCATTGTGTATGAGGTGAGACAAAAGAAAACTCTTAACTATTCAAACTATATACATATGCTACGGCTTGTGCTTGTCAAAGTTGTATGCTATGCTCATAATCTATTCCCTTCTCTCTCAAACTAAACTGCACCTTTTCTTGCTTTGTAGTTCTTGATGTCAGGGTGGCTCACAGGATATACATGGAGATGTGACCCTGTTGATTACTCAGACAGTCCTCAGGGACTGAGGGTAAGAGATTTTTGTTGTGCTCGAGGCCAGTAAAACAATATAGAATATAGATTTTGTCAATACTGGACATTTCTAGATTAAATGTTTGATTTGCAGCACATGCTGATGACAGGCACTGTTTTTTTTTTTTTGTTTGTTTTTTATATATAGATGGTAAGAGTGGCCTGGTTGTTCCTCTTCTCAAAGTTCATCGAACTCATGGATACAGTAAGATCCATGTTTATAGCCATTATAAATAGCATTTCATTCTTTGTGCAAGTTGTTCAAACGTTGATGTACCTGTTGTTCCCTTTAGGTGTTCTTTGTGCTGCGTAAAAAACACAGTCAAATTACATTCCTACACATTTTTCATCATTCTTTCATGCCCTGGACCTGGTGGTGGGGTGTCAGCTTTGCTCCTGGTGAGTGGTTCAGGTCTAAAATCTAACATGTTTATTGGTTCCAGGATTGTAAATTACTGTGCATGAAGGATGTAAAAGAAAAATAAAGGACGATGGGCTTAAATGGGATTGTCTGAATGTCTGTGCAGGTGGAATGGGATCGTTTCATGCCATGGTCAACTCTGTTGTTCATGTGATCATGTACTTCTACTATGGCCTCTCAGCTGCAGGACCCCAATTCCAGAAGTACCTCTGGTGGAAGAAATACATGACCGCCATCCAGCTGGTAATTTTATGAACTGAATCTTATTACAAGGTTCCTAGTGGTTCTGGCCGCAGAACAGGGTTTCATGGTTGCTAAACATGGCAGGGAACAATAGCAGTTAGCTGCACTGCATCCATACAAGAAGATTAGGAGTAAGAGTGCCACAGGCCACTCATTTTTTCCTATACATCTTTGTAGAGCAAGTGGATTCTGGTCATAGGTTTGGGAACCACTGGTCTGAATCACTTTAGTGAACGTCAACACACTTAATCTAGCTCATCAAAGGCTTTCTAACAAAGTGGATGAGCTGGATCTGGTGTTAAGAGAGGGAATAGAACTATGCAGGGCAAGAAATTGGAGTGAGAATTGCTTTTCCAGACCTGGTGTCGTCATTTCCAATCTTAGAAGGCTGGGGTCCAGCACAATTGAGGTGGAAGTGGTAAGTATTTTCATTAGCCTCCATTTAATTACATATGCTTGACTGGATTATGTCTTTGTCTGCTTTTAGACACAGTTTGTCCTGGTGTCCCTTCATGCTACACAGTATTACTTCATGGACAGCTGTGGTTATCAGCTGCCCATCATTCTCCATCTCATCTGGATGTATGGCACCTTCTTCTTCATCCTCTTCTCCAACTTCTGGTACCAGGCCTACGTGAAAGGCAAGCGATTACCCAAGAATGCCCAACAGCTTAACCTAGATAGCAAGGCCAACAGTGCTATGTCCAATGGAGCTGTTGCCAATGGTGCTTCAGTGGTTTCTAATGGCACCAGTCTGCACCATGAGAATGGCTTGACTAATGGGAAGAAGCACCATGAGAATGGAACAGCCCACAGCGGTAAGATGAAGAAAGCCTAAGTGGGCAAGAGAAAAACATCCAAAACGCATGACCACGAGTGCCTGCACAAAACGCCATGGATTCCAAAGAGTGTTTTGGGACTGTTTTTCTCACTGTGTAATTTTCATTTCCCTTTATTTTGTAGTTTTAAAGCACAAATACATGGGGAGATGAATACATCTGGGATCCCTGATTGTATTTTTGTTATTTTAATTGTTAATCTAAAAAAAAAAAAATACTGAGCATGATGTATGAAGAGAAGAGCAAAGATGTTAAGAATATATTCTTCGCTGATGTTGCTCGACTTCACTTGAGCAGAGTTTAATGCACTCCATATCCCTCCCCATCCACAGTGTCCACAGTGACAAACACTATATATAGTTCTTATGAGTCAATTTGAGCTCAAACTGTAAATACTGTAGGTTTACTGTCAAAACTAATGGGATTGATGCAACAGGGTTCTGAAATTTGTTACTCAAGAATGTTGACTTCAAATAAATTCCATCTCAAAGTGGGACCATATGAATATTTGTTTTCTTGAGTTTATTAGCATATTTGCTCAACATCTTCAAAGGCTCATTTCTCACATTTCTTCAGCGTATCGTACATCATTTCAAAATTCCTTTAACTTCTGATACGTTGGTTTTGTTTATGTATTGCTGGTTCCGGTGGTTCAGTGCAGCCTGAGCTATTACTTTTGGATCAGTTGGTTGAGCAACAACCCTTTGTTTCTGCAAGTCCGTACCCACTGCATGCTTTGTGTTGTCTATGTAATCTCAGTTATGTCAAGCATGTAGGATGTAAACAAGACCTCCATTCTCCTTCATCTGAAAGGGCCAAATGAGACACTAATGCACAGCTGGCAATTCAGCAAGCATCCTACGGTGTGTGTGAGAGAGAGTGAGAGTGAGAGAGAGTGTATAACAGTAAGCAGAAACCAGAATGTTGGGTCAATGGGTACATTCAAAGAAAGAGAACGAACTGCAGTCTATTTAGTGGATATTGAACAAAATCTGATTATCGTTTACTGCTCCAGAAGTTCAACAGCTTTGTAGTTCCCTTTTTCAGGGCAGGAAAATGTAGGGCAGAGGTCAGGCCACACCCATTTGTTCAGTTTCATGTGGAAGAGTAAGAGGTTTGTACAGCCGCAGAGTTGAATAGTATTTGTACAGTGACACATAGGGATGGGACCTGTATAATTGCACACCAGCCTCAACATAAAATGTCCCAAAAGCTCAATTCATGGAAGACTATGAATGCAGTAAAATTATTAGCATAAACAGAACTCCAGTTTAAGGTCATGCTAATCATCATTCAAGCAAAAATGTTTTTTAGATCCCTTTGGTCCTTTCCCCCCCCCCCAATGTGTTTTGCACAACATGCATGTTATTTCTAGGCCAAAGGCCATTTCAGAAAACTGCATATGGCACCCTAAACATGTACAGATAATGCTACTTTGCCTCTAAAGCAAAAGAACAGTTTCTGCTGCTGAAATATTTAACATGATTTATTTTAGAATGAATAAACTGGCTTGAATCTATAACTAGAACCCTCACACAGATGTATGGGAGAGATATGGAGATCATTCAGCATTATTAATGTAAATCTGCTCTTTTCGCCGAGTCACCTAAAAGCGAGAGCTGTGACACCTTTGGCACAATGTATCTTCCACATCATCCAGCTGAGGATGACCAGACAGATGGTAGTGAGGTGGGGGGTGGGGGTCCAGCATGTGTTCTCTAGGAAATGTCCTCCAAGATGTAGAAAATGAGCTCTAGCTGCAGGGCAGCGTGTCCTTGGCGCTGAGAGACACTGTGTACGACTGCCGTTAATGACTGGTTGAGACTGTCCTGGTAGCGCAGCGGCAGAGTCTGGCCATTGCTACCTGTCAGAAACTCCATCTGAAACAAACAGAACATACAGCTCCAACTAAAACACACCCCCAATATTAAAGACATGATGTACAGCGGCCTCTACATGAAGAATCTCTGCCCTGACTTGATTTTATTCAAATTATTATTATTATTATTATTAATAACAATCGGCACTATAACGAAAGGCCTGTAGACTAAAAATTAAAAACTAGACACCACATGATTTCTCCATCATAAGTTATTTTTTCCTAATAAGCTTCATTATGTTTCTTTGGGAAACTTTCTAAGGGGAAATAATTTAATTACATTTCTGTAAAAAAAAAAATTCAATTTAATTTCTAATGACAAGTTTATCTGGTGATTTTCATACAATACCAAGGTCAACTGTTATTTTTAAATGTAAAAGTTTAAAGAAGTGGAAATACAAACAATAACAATCTATATCATACAGTCAGCTGTTTCATCTCCTCCATGCTTGTTTATTTCTTGTATCGAGTTTTGCTTTTGTTAGTTTGCTGCTCATTGATTTCTCTGTAAGCTCTGTACGGCACAGTCTGCTGAAGTTTCTGTTGCTTATAAATTGTACTTTGTTCTTCATTTACTTTGGTGATGAATATACTCACCGTGCCAATAAGAGAAAATAAAGTTGATCAAAAGTGTCATTAATAGAACTTCATATTTAAAAGCTGTATATGAACAAGAAGGGCTTCAGGTCAGATGACCTGAATGATTTCCTAGTGCCCAACTTGCATTTTCTTAGGTTAAAGTGGCACTAGGAAATTAAATGTGTTCAATATGAAGTGTTTTTAAAGATTAAAATGAATAAAATATAAATGAACTCGGACAGGTACCAATCAAATGCCTGCTACAACTCATCTCTGTGCATGATGTATCCCACTGCATGAACAGGGGGGTATTCCAGAAAGCAGGTTATGCTACATAACCAGGTAAGTTCTGCACTAACTTACCCTTGAACTTACCCGGTTATGTAGCATAACCTGCTTTCTGGAATACCCGTAAGTGGTATTAATCAGGCATTAACAATACTTGAAGTGAAATGGTTCTATTTGAAGTAAAGAATATGGACTAATATCCTCCAGTGTTGTTACACTGCACTCAATTTCTGATCATTAAGCACATTAATGCAAAATTATAATCTAAAAATAGAAGATATACTGTGTCTCAGCAGCAAACAGGAAAGTCTCAGAGGATTCTTAACTCTGACTTTGCAATCTATTGGAAAGTAAAAACAGTGCACACCCTCTACACCGACCAATTCTGATATACACTATTTGTGGTTTTCTATCCTATTGCAAATAGTGGTTCACAACAGTTGAATGGTAGTGTTTTTGAACTGAAAAACCAAAGACTCTGTCTTTCTTTGCAACATTCTCACCTTCTGCCCATCCAGTGTGATCCGCAGCGCTAGTTTGGTCATGCCATCCTCTTTTAGCAGGCTCAGAGACTGACACAGCGCCAGGCAGAAGGCCCGTGCCAGTCGTTCCGTCAGGCGGTTATAGTTAGCATTACCGTTTGGCCCATTTGACTGCTCCTCCCTCTGAAGGAAGAACACCTGCGGAGCCAGAAATGGCCACTTTGATTATATACCTCCATAAAATGCAGATAAGATCAGTAACAGCCGTTTTGACGGTTTTGTAGGTGTTCACCTCTGTCCAGCGTATAACCTTTCCGTTGGCTCGATACTCTAAACGCTGGTGTGTCTTGACGCAAGTAATGGATTCCATAGATTTCCCATCAATGGGGCTGATTATGCTGTGTGTCAGAACAGTGGAGACAGATGGGTGAGTGAAGGTGCAATAAAACTACTGCTTTGGAACAGTAAATGTTCACAAGGTCACTGACTCCTGTGCAGTCAAATTGGTTTATTATTAATTCTAAAACACCAATCATAAGCACAGTCACTCATATCATGCAAACAAGCCCGGCCTCTCACCCCTTATTGAAGTGAAGCTCCTCATCTTGCCACTGAATATGTACACATTCCTGTCTGTCTGACTGATGGAGTTTTCCACAGGTGATGGTAAAGTCTCTCATGTCACGGAGAGCTCGCCGCAGCTCTTGCATGGTTTCCATAGTTACCTGCACCATCAAGCCATCTGAAATGAACAGATACATCAGCATGAGCGATTACAGAGAGCAATCAATGAGCAATTACAAACAGCTTCAGAGAATATTTAGGCAAATAATTTAATTTACACAATTTTGTCAAGGCAGCCGGTGTTTAAATTTAGCTTCTTGAATTGAGAACAGAAGGTACAAGATTATTGGTGGTAACATTAGAAGTAAATATCCAGTTTTTTTCTGTAAGTACATCCCCAAAACTCTTAATCTGCTTAAACCACATGCAGCTTTTCAATAAGATGTCTCATATTTGCTGATGTGGTTTAGGTATGACTTACTGGAAGATTTCTCCATATTTACAGCAGTCATTTTCACAAAAAAAATGATATTAGGAGTGAAAACAGACCCTGTTGTTTAAAAAGGATGCAACGTTCTGCTACAAAGAAAGGTTTAGTTCATTTTTAGCTCAAAGTAAGTCAAAACTACACAAATGAGTTTGAAATAAAGAGCTGGCAGTGGAAACACAACCTCATAGCTTCTCATAACCTAGAGTTGAACTAAAGTTTAAAAAAAAAAGAAGACAAATTTAGATATCAAACATGTCTTGGCTACATCTGGGGTAAGTGGAAAATTGTGTAAAGTTGAGCTCTTGCCTAAGTATACCTTTAAAGCTTAGAATACCAGCTTTAACTTGATCTTGTGACCATTTGATGGGACATCACTTGTCCATTTTTGGTACCACTCAACATCAGATGTCAGAAAATATACATTTGGGACAATCTTTGAAAATGTCTTGAAGTAGCATGATATATTTTAACCATATTACACTGGGTAACTGTTGGAGAAATGTTATCCTTATTAAAGTTTCTTTCTTATTAAATCATTAATCTTCTTTAAGTTCACATAAGTATTA
>JBBPCW010000037.1:12947414-12959608 GCA_037974425.1 Phenacogrammus interruptus
TGAAAGACACACAGACCCAAGTGAAACAGACACTTGCTGCGACACAGACCACAACAACCCAAGGGGAAACTACATAATCACTAAACTAGTGGTTCTCATCTCTAGTCCTGAAACAGCAACACTGCACTTTTTGAGTTGGATCAAGTGTGTTAGAATAGGACATTTTTGTTCCAGAACCAGGATTGAGAGCCACTGGTATTACAACTTATTTGCAGAAAGAGCTGGGCAATATAATAATACTGGTACATCAGTATTGGTGTTTCCCCAAGTACTGGTATTCAGAAATAATCCAAATGTATTCAGATAGCCATTCTAAAGCGTATTCAGCCAAAAAAGTGGACTCCCAAGTGGTATAAATTTCTAAGCTATCATCAAGTTTGTAAGTCCAATCCCAGGCTATACCTCAACCATTTTAAAATATACATTAGTCTTATGAACACAGTAGCAAAAATGACCTGTTTTATTCTAAGAGTTAAAGAGAGGCTAGATGAATGTCATGTAGAAATTAATTATGACTGTTTTACTATATAGACCACACAACATAAGAGGACTTCAGAAAGCACAGGATATGTGCTCTTTATGGTGCACTTATTGCTGAAAAAAGCTGCACATGCACAGCTTATACAAACACTGGCAAAACAAAAAGGAGAGGAAAAAACTATGGACTCACTCAATGTGGAGGAAAAAATTACAGAATCTTTTTATTATCCTTTTAATTTACTAAACAAATGTTGACACATAAAAATACCTTAATGAGCTGTTGGACTTGGCTAATTGAAAGGATACATGGCCCCAACAAAACAGTTGTTATCTTCCAAAACGGAAAGGATTTTAATCCTTCAGGAAGAAATTCCAAAGCAAAAGATGTTGGTTGTTCTTAGTCAGCTGTGAGTAAATGAGGTGCAAGTATAAACAACATGGGAAGGTTATAAAAGGAAAACATACATGTAGACCACAAAGGTCAAAGAATTAAAGAAGCTCAATGCAATATGTCTTGAAAAACTGCAACAAAATGAATGAAAGCCAGGGGGAAGATGGGGTCATTGTTCATGACAGAACTGTAAGGAATCACCTGAATGAAAAAGGATTCACCACCAGCACCTGAACAGAGGAGAACAAAGTCCCAGTGGGCTAAAGAGAAGCAGTCAATGAGTGTGTATGACTGGATGGAAGTTGTATTCAGTTAAAACTCGCAGATGATGGAGCAGATAGGAGATGTTTATAATGAAATATAATCATGAGTGCCTAAAGAAAACAAGCACACTCTCATCATTTTGAACTGATCCTCACCTTAACAGAGCTGTACGCTGACATTATGAACACTTTTTCCATTCAATTACTAATTGCTATGCTATTGCAACGACTAATTGCAATGTTTTGCTGATGATTGCATTATTCTTTGGCCCTCACTGAGTGTTTTCATCTTTTCCTCTCCTTGATTTGGAAGAAAATGTGACATTAAGGTGTGTTTGATGAAGACAGAACATTCAGTTGTTAAACAAAAATGGTTTTCCATAATTTATGCCAGCATTATACCAGATATACTGTGTGTAAATAACTCTAGAAAGATTGCATTTAGAGCATGTTTAAAGGCAGCAGTTAAGTGTTCAGTCATAACTTGGCTTGTATTCCATTAATACAGCTAGGTCTATAAGCATTTGGTGAAGTCCATGAGTTTCAGACTTCAGCTAGTCTTTCACTTCATCCAAGTAGTAAAACATTACATATATTTTATATTACATTAGAGCCTCTGAAAATGGAGGGACTCTGAAAAACTGCTGTAATTTCGGAAATATTTAAAGACCTAACTGTATTTGACTGGCCTGCTATTTTATGTTAACTGAAAATACTTGTTGAATTATGTGAAGGAGCTGATTCATCCACACAGACTCATCTGGCGATTGGTCAGAATGCTCCAAGCAGTTTTCTGCACAGTACTGCAAAAGTTAGTATCACAGTAATGATTAACAAGTAATATTTTGTGCAAACTCATATACTTTGATAGTACAATATTTTTGGATTAATGAAATTTTGCTATAATGATATCTCATGATACTGGACTTTATAAATATTGCCCAACAGCATCTGCAGTTCCATTAAACATAAACCCCTCCCCCCACCCACCGATTTTAATTAATGTGTAATTAGTCACACTGAAGCAACTCTGCGTTTCATAACAGGATTTCGGCCTGTACCTTCCCGCAGGCTCTGCAGTGGTGTCTCCTCCTTGTGAAGGAGAATTTGGAACCACATTTCATACACACTGGAGCCTGAGAATCAGGGACCCACTGAGGGGCAGTAGAGCCCAGGGAACTGCATCGCTGAACAGGGAGAGCACCAAGAGACCCTCTCCTCACATGGGACGCTCCACACTCGGGGCCAGTCACGTTCACACTAGCTCTGCGAGCTGACGGTGACTCAGACTTGCGAGCAGAGGACAGTGTGTCCATCTCAGGGCAGCCTGGGTCACCCTGGCTCTGGGTGTCCTCAGGAAAGGGGGGTGCGTTTCCAACAAGCACCTCTGGTTGCTCCTGCTTGCTGTCAGCCAGCTCCTTCTCCTCAATGACAGAGTCCTCCTTCAGACCAGGCATGAGCCAGCCCTCATCCAGCAGTGCCTCCCTGGAGTCCTTCAGCGTGGAATAACCGAAGCGTCTCTCTCCCCACACAGAGAGAGTGGCGGTCACCGCCTGCCTCATCCTTCTCAGTGAAGTTCAGCAAGGCTTGCCAAGTCACTCAGCATGCTCTGGTCTGCCTGACGTCACTCTCAGCTCTGGGTTTTAGCTCCCAATCAGCACAGTCTGGCATGGTCTGCAGGACAAGATTGCCAGTCAGTCGCTGCTCCCCTTCAGACAGATGGGTGATCTCATAGCTGCCCTTGTACCTGTAAAGATAAGGAGTGAGCCAGAGGAGTGGGGGTGAGAACACAAGACTGGTCAACGCTGCCCTGCAACACTAATAGAGAAGGGGTTTTAGAGCACGCGCTGCAGCTCGATCCAGATTTACAGCTATGCAAAGTATCATGCAGCAGCTTTTGCCCATGCAACCCGCAATATGCTGACTTAGCCCTTAGCGTTATTGGCTACTCTGCAGCTGGAAACCGTCAAAAGGTCCCTCACAGCACCATGTAAAGGTTTTAACGTTTGCATTTACTCTATACAGCATCACCCCCAAAAGCATTAAACCTGCGTCACAACACCGCGTGCTATTGTTACCAGCCTCTTGAATAGAGGGGGTCGCCTATTCATCTGTGTGACTTCACTTCGCCTCCTTTACTGGTCCGTCAGCAGTTTTCCAGTGAATAACCTTAGCTCAGCCATCGGATCGCCGTCAGGAGTCTACTCGTTTCGGCAACGTGTGCGAAAGAAAAATGAAAAAAGTTCACGAACCATAACCCATCGCAGATGTTCTTACCGGGGTACATTAGAGCAGCATCACAGGGCAGCGTTTTGCAACCTCATTCAGCATCAAACCGCAGCGTCTTCTTGGCTAAAGCACTTCTGAACTAAGGGGAGGGAAGAAAACCGCAGGCAGGCGGCCACATGGCACTCGGGCGCTCAGAGCCAACGACTGCAGCACTGCGACAACTACCAGAGCCGGTTTAAGCCAAGCTCACATTAAATCTGCAGGTTAGCGTTCACTCTCGCCATTCAGCCAGAAACTAACATGCATACACTAATGTCGAACCTTACTCACCTGTATCAATGAACACCACCCAATAGGGTTATCAGAAATAGTGACTTCGAATCAACCATTCCACCCCTGTGCGTTCATCCCTCTGATCCGCTTCTCATCATGAGCTCACTAACTACTGGAAGGCTGCTGTGAATGACAATCTCCTACGAGCAAGGCAGTGACTCAGGCTCGTCCCATTAATCACAGTATTTCCTTAGGGAGGGTCTTAAACTTAGAAATTCAAATATGCTCTGCTGAATGTCACCCCCTCTTTGATTACAAACACTTACCTGGTCTTAAATGTGGATGTAGGTTTTAAAAGGCTTATTAACCGCTGTGCCTTTTTTGGCCATCACTGAGCTTTTATGGCGTATTTGAAGTTTTATTATTGGATTCATCAGTCAGCATCTCCCCACAGAACAGCCTGATATTCAAGCTTAATTTTAGTGCAGCATAATGCGAATTGTCTTTTAGTACATTTAAAAACATTACCAACCCCAGGTTTAGCCCACACTGAAACCACATTCTTTCCACAGCTATAAGGACCACAGCACTATATAAAAAGGTTCATGTTATTTATTGTTTCATTGACAAAAAATAATAATTAAGACTAGTTATTCCACAACTACACCAATCATTGTCGAGAGTGACGATGTGGTATTAATTCGGAACCATAAGCCATAGCATGAAACTGCCTTCTTGTTTAAGTGCAAGAGACAGGCCCATGCGGATTATCAGGGCAGGCTGCCAATTTAAAATACAAAAGTCTCTGGTTTGCTGGATAGTGTTGAAATGATATGTCGGTATTCTAATTTAAAAATACTGCAACATGGTCTCTCCTGATGTGCAGCCCCCAATTAAAGATGTCTTGCTCAATCAGTTTGCTTCATTCTTCGATGCTTCGTCGAAGTTCTCTACCAGATCTGAAGAGAGAAAGAACGCTGTGAGATCCGGGCAAATGGTCTGAAAACATTTCTGCCATTGATCCAAAATAGAGCTTTATTTTATACCTGGGACATCATCATCCTCCTCATCAATATCTTCTGCTT
The DNA here is from genome assembly GCA_037974425.1 of Phenacogrammus interruptus. Lineage (NCBI taxonomy): Eukaryota > Metazoa > Chordata > Actinopteri > Characiformes > Alestidae > Phenacogrammus > Phenacogrammus interruptus. The sequence continues at coordinate 12,952,136 of JBBPCW010000037.1, forward strand.
TGGGGGCTTTGTTGTCGAGAACTTTGAATAGAAAAAAAAGCAAAAACATATGACTGACTAAACCTCAGATTAAGAGAAATTATGATTCTATTATCCTTGAACCGGTCCCATACTACCAGCCACTGCTTTGCTAAGATCATAAAAGACAATACACACATGTCCTCTAATCAGACTTCTTGACTGATCACATTTTCATGTTCTTGTATATTATTTCAATCCATGTAACTTTCAGCAACAATAAATTGGTCATAATAATAGAGGTCAATCAATATGCCTAATGATGTGGGCAGTATGGCAAAAGTTCTACTATTTTGTCCCCACTGTAGCAGCCTTAGCCCTAACCCACCTTGTCTGGGGAACTGCTCTGCGATTTTGCGCAGACTTGTAAGACTGTCTGCTCCAAGTTGACTGAGGATGCCAGGGAGCATCTCTGTCAGCTGCTTGGTCTCTGCATGGCCTGTGATGGCAAACGTGTTGGCAGACAGAGACGCCTGGACTTTGGGGTTGTTGAAGTGGATCACTGTACCATCATCCTTTATCATGTTTACCTGAGGGTTGGGTGATCAAGTTAGAGGTATGGTAGCAGTATAATTATTGTTTCTGACAGCAATATCCCATGCAACTGAAGCACAAATGCACTACCTCTTCAATGCCAGCAATATTATTCACAGCAAGCTTCTTTAATGAACTCTGAAGTTTTTTGTCATCAGCTGTCGCTGTTCTGTGGACCACCTTCTTCTTCCTGCGTGCTGTGCCCTGAGAAGAAAAACACTGCAACTGTACACAATGCATCTTGGGTGGTGAATGGATCAATAAATTAATTAAAAACATATGTGCCATGTGGCGGTTCTTGCCAGAATGAAAAAGACCAGCACAAATATACCACATGATGGGTTAATCTTTATTGTTACAGCCAGCAACTTATGCAGTATATCTTACCTTGCCCCCTATCCGGACTTGGGCTTGAAGTTTAGCCAGTTTCTCTTGATTCATATTGTCTTCTGTAAAAGTAAATACTAGCGTAAGGTAAACAAAAGATTCAAATGAAAAGGGATTGATTATTTAATACAATTAAAATACTGAAATTCAGAGGAAATCATGGTTATTACTGTATTCATACCACTGTGCTATTACTATTACCACTAAACTAAGCTCTTATTGTATACTGATGTACTACCTCTCACAGGGGCCAGTGTAACAACTTAGAAATAAATTCTCTTATTCTGAACCTATTCTGGTTCACTCTGGGTATACAAAAGCTTTGCAAAGAGACACAGTACATGGACAAAAGTATTGGAACACCTCTAATTACCATGTGGCCCCTTACTTAATGTTTCAGCATACCAAGACATTTTGATCAACACTATGTTTCCAACTTCTGGGGAAGAATCTTTTCTATTTAGCAAGACTCTGTCCCAGTGTACAAAGCAACGTCCATAAAGACATGGTTGGATGAGTTCGGAGTGAAAGAACTTGACCTAACCGCAGAGAGCCCTGACCTCAACCCCATCCAACACCTTTGGGATGAACCGGAACAGAAACGGCTGAATAGACATAATTTCCCACATTCCAGAAACATTCCAAAATCTTGTGAGAAATTAGTGGAATCTGTTACAGCTGCAAAGGAAGGTCCAATTCCATATGCAGGTCTATATATTTGAATGCAATGTCATTGAAGTCTGTTGGTGTAAAGGTCAGGCGTCCCAATACTTATGTCTATATTGTGTCATTCTGAAATAAAATCTAGCAAACGGGCTAGCTGTCGGGCGTTATTTATTTTTTTATTTTTTTCAAAGAAACAAAAATACACAGCGACTTTCAGATCACCTCCCAAACGTCTTGTACGCGGATGAAATATTCTCTAAAACGGGAAGCAAACCCGAGACCGTGGTAAACGAGCTAGCCAGCTTCAGATTAGTCACTTCGAAGTTTAGCTTGCTAGCTCACGCGACCGTCTTATTATGATTGGCCTCAGTTTTAAAGACACGTTACGTTATCTTGTTAGCTAATCTGGCTAACAAGATAAACAATAGAATAGAGAGGTGAAAAAACATCGTCGTCTAGTTTATAAAAGCCTTCTTCAGCGAAAGAGAGAGGTGGACCAGACGGCTAATGTCCCAGCGATGGAGAGACAGCCCGCACTGGATATGGAGCTATCTCCGTCTCCATCCAGATGAGGATAAAAACAATCCGCTGTGTCAACACTAAATATAACAAAGAGACACTAACAAGCCTGGCTGAACGAAGGTATAAAACGTAAAGACGTATATTGTATCACTAACGATTCAGCCAGGTGTTCCTATAAAACGAACTGGTCCTGCACGTAATAACAGTTACAGACCTGTTACCCACAGCTGGTCAGATAAAGCATGCGGTGCAGGAAGAAGGAGGAAATGAGGACATCCGTGACGTCACATCTTTTTTATTTGACGAGACGCAGTGCGTTTACAGCGCGGCCTCTTCTGGTCAGGACAGGAGAACCTACACTACATGGACAAAAGTATTGGGACTTAAAGCCCCTGTTGGCGTTATGGTCAGGTGTCCCAATACTTTTGACTTTATAGTGTACTACTATTTTCAACACATTACCAAACAACATGAAGTAGACTTTTAGATTCTACTCAACGAATGGTGAGCACATACAGAAACACACTGAACATATTTAAGGAATATAATACACAACCTTATCCATCATAAGGTGGACCTTTTTCAAGTTCACAAGTAAATACAGACCCCTTAAAGTGGAATTCCATTTGCACAATGTCCTTTTTCATTGAACTAAGTTAAGATGTATTAAGTAATTCATTTGAGTTTGATTTGACATGCTTCATTACCAATAATAATCCTTTTATCAGGTCACAAATCATATCTCACTTTTTACTTGTGCTAACAACTTTTAACTTGTTCAATTAGATTTCTGATGGCAATTAACTCAGGAGATAAAACCTTCCCTCTTGTTCACAAGGAGACACATAACTTACCACTTTATACCTCCACCGAAAGTGTTGTAGAATGTCATTTAAATACAGCTCAAGGAAGAATACATAAAAGACAACACAGTTAAGCTTGTTATTTCTTTTTCTAGCAAAAAGTTGGAAACCTTGCAGAAGACTTCCCTTCATGACACTATCTTGCTTGAAACACTTTCATGAGTTTGTCCAGCATTCATGGGTTTCACATTTTCAGTTACAGATTAATAAGTAGGTTACAGTGTGTATAGTGACAAAAAAGCCCAATTCAAAGGCATGTTTTGAAATACGTGACACACCAGCACTCAAGCTAACTGACTAAAGTAAGACTTTACATTGGTTTCTATGAAGGTACATTCAGACGTCACTTTCCAAAGACTTTTCTGCAGAGCACTATAACTAAGACCCAAAAACTTCTTCCTTTAGACTCTGTCAAAAGCTGAACTTCAGCTCAGTCCTGATCTCCAGCTCAGGGGAGCTGCCCAACGGGTCTCCTCAGTGTGTCTGGTGGAAATGGACCATCCAAGCAGATGAAGTCTGGTCTGCTGTGCACCGAGCAGCTGTTCTCCACAGAACTCCCCAGAGCACTAAACCTCCAACCAAAGGCCTGTTTTGGTTGTGGCCCACAGCACCTCTGCGTGAGCAGAAAGAGCCTCTTCAAGACAGCCTTTCGCAGAAGAATGTACACCCATGGGTCGAGAATCTGGTTCCATGTGGCCAAGCGCACAGTCAGTAGCAGGTAGCTGTATGCATCTTGTCCTTGCTCTTGCAAACTCACGATAATGATTGTCACCTGGAAACCAAATGGAAAGTATGTCATCTGTGTGTAATGTGAAATTAAGTGATAGTACTGCTCTCTTAAAAATAAAGGTGCCAGAAATTTTACACCAAAAAGAGGTATTTCTAGAACCTCACATTAAAATGATACAGGAATCCTTTGTAAATGAGGTAGAAGATATGGCTGTTCTCTTTGTAAAATGACAATTACTTTATTCTCATAAATTAGGTTTCCATCAGTATTACACTCTTAAAAAGTAAGGATCCAAAAAGGGCTCCATGATACCATAGATGAATAATCTGTGGTTCCTTAAATAACTTTGCAATGGATGGTTTTTGAAAAGATCCAGTTTTCAAATAAGATGTATGTGTTTGAAGTGCTTATAAAAGTTTAAATCCATTTTCAAACTGTTCCTCAGAGACAAACACATTTTTGCTCTGTTGGACATCGGATTGGAGCTAAAATCTATGTGTTTGCACATTTTTTGAAAGCACAAATGAAAAATGTTTTCTCCAGTAGCCCATTTCCATTAAATTCATGTATAGCAATAAAATGCCTAATGCAATACCATTTCCTGACTCATTTCCATCTAGCATTTCACGCATATCAGACGATTTTTTACTATTGCAGAAACCTGCCTAATTTATTTAACCCTCTGGTCCTCCTGTGGGCCTTTTGTGTCCAGTTCAGTCGCTTTTTTGACCATTATATCTGTGTTAATGCAAATGGAATGCAATTTCTCAAGGGCCTGGATTTTTTTCAGATCTTTTAACTTCAACTTTGGCCAATTGAAACCAATGAAAACAAAATTTTTAAATTCCTTGGTTTTGTGACATAATCTGGTAGAAACCACTAAAAACTACATTTCTCAAGTGTTGAGTTTAGAATGAAAACATTTTAACCTAAACTGTATGATTTAGGTTAAAAGTGTAAATAACGAGGAATTAAAAGAAAAACAGTTTTCATGGGTTTTCAATTGGCCAAAAGTGGCCACGAAGAAGACGAATTGAAAGTAAAGATGAAGAGGGCCAGAGGATTAAAATGCTTTGGAAAGAAGATTTGCTCAAATATACACTTTATATCTGGCATGGAAGTGATCGTCTTACCAGCAAAGGCCCCCAACACACACAGGATACAATCATGATAGCAAGGAGCTGGCACATCATCTCAGAGTGGATGGAGCTTTTGTGATGGCGGTGGTAGTTGTGTTCACGGCACAGTCTGGACCGCAGCAGAGTGAAACCAGTCACAGTGTTGCACACGAACGAGACAAGAAGAGCCAGTAATCCCAGCATAGAGAAGATCATGGGGAGAAGGATATCCAGCCAATCACGTGTGCCCATCATGTGGAAAAAGCACCAGCTACGAGATCCCTGAACCTGGTAAGGCCGCTGCACCAGCACGGGTAGGAGAGCTACTAACAGGGCCAGGAGCCAGGTGAGGGCCAGCAGTCTGTTAATGCGGCTGGACGTCAAAGCCATTGAGTGAAAGAATGGCTGAGTGACTCCGATACAACGCTCTACAGCCATAACGCCTCCAAGAAGCAGGGGGCTCAGCCCAAAGAAAGCCATGCAAACACCAAAGAACCCACAAAGGACCTGCTTGGGGTCAAAACTCTCCCAGTGTTTGCCTGAGGCATACACATAGAGAGCTAGAGAGCCATTAATAACATGACCCAGGAAATCAGTCAGCACCAGACCACTAGCAAAGAGCAAGAAGGAGGCTTTGGACTTGAGACGGAATCGCCGGTAGGCTTTGAGAACAATGAAGAGAGCCAGAGTGTTGGAGATTATGCCCACAGTCATGGTTATGACAGAGGAAGTCACAGACACATCTCCTTTTCTACACGTCTCATTAAACATACTGCTTGAGGCTCTTGCTTTGGGTGTCCCATTGTAAGACATGATTGACCGCTCTGGTCTGCAGAACAAACAAATAAGAACACCAGTTAAAGGACTGTGATAAAATGGTTGAGATCAATCAAAAGACTGTGCTACAAGACGAATATCAATCTCACTAAATAGAAATATATGTAAATAAAAAAAATACAAGCATGTGCAATAACTGCAAGGGTTGGAGGTAGGGAGAATGGAAAGGAAAGTCACTGTGTATGTGTGTGTGGTGTTGTCTTTCATGTGCCGTGGCTGAGAAGTCTAACTGTTTGTGGATAGAAACATCTCCTGTTCAGTTTATGCTTTTACAATATTAAATAATACAACATTGAACGTTTTATAGAAAGGTTTTACTCCAAACAGGGTTTACTCTAAACAGTAAGGCAGTAAGGCCCATACTAAATCTGTTTATTTGTATATATTTTGAAATGAATGAAATTTAATTGCTTCAACCTTCAGCTGAATCTGTGTTATATTTACTTCAATATTTAATACTGTCTTTTGTCCATTCTGCTGTCTCTGGAAAGGAACTGGTTTCGCTCTGTTTCTTTAAACTTTGGTGTGGGATCCTATTCCATGGCCACAATTTAGTAATGAGTGGGAATGGGATGCATGACTTGGTAAGCCATGGGAACAAGATCATTTATTCATGGCCATTACTTAGTAAGGCATGAGGGAAAGATAATCAAGTTCTGGCTTTGGGCTAGTAAGGGAATGGAAACTCTGCTGTGAAACTGTGGTCACCGCTTAACAAATTGTGGTCACCAGATAATTAAGTCTTCTTTGTGCCTCAGTGCATAACTGAGCTATCTTGTTCTTACACCCAAGCTGTGGCCACACCTTAGAATTCTATTCTCATGCCTTAGTAAGTTGTGGTCATGCATCATTTTTATTAAGAAGGATGTCTCCAGCATATCTTTGCTGTCATATTTTTATAAAGACTTGATGAGGGTGGTAACTGTTAATTAAAGAAATAAGACTCACAGTCAGGTTGTCCTTCTCTCCAGCGTTCAGTTGTTCTGAGAGCTTGAGGAGATGAGCAGAAGAAGATTTTAGGAAAAGCCTTTTCTAAACAGGATTTCTGTCCTCTATTCCAAAAACAAGTTAAACCCTATTAGACGTAGAAACTAAAAGTGCTGCAGTCTTCTGGTTCAGCTGGCATTTCTCCCCAACAAAACAGGACTATTATATAGGGGAGCTCTGTCTCTCATCTCACTCACAGTGCACTGCTGTACTCTATCGTGCACTGCGCTCTCTGGGTGGAGCGGGCGCATGGTTAAGAATGAACAACTGCCTTTTTATAGCCAAAGTACAGGAATTCTATCACAGAAGCAACAGACTGTATATTTATCTGCTCATTAAAGGCTTCATTAACATTTGTCATAAGCTGACGTACGCAATCATAGATATTCCTACAACTAGAATCTGTCATTGTTTTAGAATCTGTCATTGTTTCTTCTGTGGCAGCATGGACACCTTCTGTCAATTATGGATGCCTGACAAACATACATGGTTAATTAAACTGTTTTTTCACCCAAAACAAGTCTTTTTATGTGTTTTTTGAATTTAGAGTTTGACTGAAGTTATTGTATAAAATGTGTGCGAGTCGAGCTGAATTGAACTTTTTGATCAATGACACTAAAACAGCACACCTCTGCGCACACTTACCAGTGTTGTAATTCTTCACAACCTGTGTTATTTTTAACACTATCTGTTTTTAGAGTGTAGACAAATCTCAACAAATACAGCAAGTAAAGTTGAAAGTCAATCTAAAATCACCACCATATTTATATTTTGTATGTCTTGTTAGTTAATGGTCAAAAAGCAATTCTAT